>JAHXMQ010000566.1:8150041-8214327 GCA_020466415.1 Ammodramus savannarum pratensis | reverse complement strand
AAAAGTGCATATATGTATTTTTAATGTGGGTGAACTTACTCTCTTTTCACATTTTTAACAGTTATTTTAATATCAAAATCTAGCTTAATTTTTCATAGGGTAAAATTACCATTTAGATGGCAAAGAAATAACCCAGAAAAGCTCCAGTTTGAGAAAGCTGACATAAGATGTTATCATGTCCCTGCCAGTTCTTCCTCGCCCCCAAAATGTGCCATATGACACATTCAGTCAAACACCTTCAGCTGCTCTAGAAATCCATTTTTAGGCAAAAATTTCTATTCATCTGAGAGGGTTTGCCTAGGCCACCCAAGTCTGGTATTGGATGAACAGTTCAGCTCCATTCTTCTAGACAGCAAGCTCCCCATAACACAGACAAGTTCTCCAGTGCATTGCCAGTGCCTTACCACCCCTCCAAAGAAAAGTTAGTGTCCTTTGCTTGGCCAGGTGTTGCTTTGTCTGGTACCCACAGAGCACTGAGCTGTGTAACACACACTTCTCAAATAAAGGGACCAGAAACTGAGTATTAGTTCATTTTTGTAGGAGCACAATGGATATCACTGCCAGAAGAAAAAGTAGGATATTCTTCCCTAAAGCCATCAGGAAACCATTGCAGATTTCACTTTTCAGCTTTATGTTTGCAGGATCTGCCACTTACAGGTCTAATTTAAATAGCTCCTTGCTGTTTCTTGTATTTCTGGTCCTTACTTTTAGTCCAACTCAGACGGCAGCACTTACTCACATGTGCTATTTTGCAGTGACCCCTCTTAAAAATGGAATAACAAGATGAGCTGGCAGAAGTGAGCAGAAACTGCAGTGACTGGGCAATAACATTCTTCTGCCCTGCTGGATACTTGTAAGGAGGGTGAAAGATACAGCTGACCTTCTAAACTCTGATTTAGATCTCCTCTGCTTAGGATTTCCACAGGATCTTTCTCCATTCTGTGCAATGTTTAATGTATGTGATGGCTGGCAAGGAAATGCCTTGTTATATCTGACTCAGTATTCAGCAAATATCCAAAGGGCTGAATGCTACTCTAATTACAACCTATTTGCCTCAAAGTCCTCTGTGCACCAGCTTTCCTCTGAGCCTGCTCTTTATGCCTGGCATTATCTCAGATGTTATCCCACCCTATTCCCTGTGCTGCTGGTGGATTTGTCACCAGCTCAGTAGGGAACTCACTGTGAATTTTGCAGGGAGCAGCAGGACCAGGGACTCGTCTGAGGAGCACAGGGGTTTTCCTTGGGGATCCTGGGGTCTCCAGTGCAAACAGCCCTGCGTTTGCAGTTTGGGGCAGGGTAATGAGGATGAGGGTGAAATATCCTGTCACTATTCTGCTCCAGGGCAGAGCTGTGAGCAGAAGGTGCCTAGGGCTATGCAGCGACTTGCAGTGAGGCACTTTCATGTGAAACATGTGGGTGAGATGGGGCAGTATTTATTTCTGGACATGTTTGGTGCTTAGAGGTACAAGATGGGCCTTCCCCAGGCATGGCAAATACCACATGGGGTTCTGTGTGAGTTCTGAGTACAGCTTGAAGGAATCACTGGCCTTTCTTGAATCCACTCAGTCTGCTGTGGTAGAATTTGTATCTATTGTACTACCTTTGAAAAACCCCAAAAAACACCTTTCCCCCAGAATTTAATCTGGTCAAGAGAAAGAGAAAGTTTAGGATAGAGGAACTACCATGAGGATGGTGGTGTTGTCTCCCCTGCTCTCTGGCACCTTTTTTAGCTCATGTTTTCATGGGGAAGTGGGAGAGGCAGAGATCACCTTTACACCAAGTACCTGTCATGGGCTGGTATGGGTGGATTTGATTCCTCAGCACTGCAGCCACCTGTGCTGTGGCAATGTTTAATTAAAGACAGGAACATTGTCAGCAGCTGTCTCTTGCTCCCAGCTCAGGATTAATGTCAGAGAGGATTGTATCCCCACTGCTTTCAAGCCATCAGCTCCTGTCAGTTCTCATGGGCATCTTGAGGCTTTGTTGCTTCCTCATGCTTTGAGACCTTCAGGATTTGAGGAAGAAGCTCAGAAATTACGTCCTTTATTCAAAATCCTTCTTATCCACCAATACATTAAATATTATGTTTTTTTAAAAAGGCTGTCAGGAAAGTAATCCCACTGACATGAAGTCTTCAGGACAAGTGCTAAAATTAAGTAATGACGTGAGCAATTCTGAACTGGAGAGTGTATTGGTTTCCTTGCATAACAGACTTATCTAGGTGTATTAATTCCCCATTCAGACACTCCTCTCTAGTATGCCCTGGCTGACCTCTTCCCCCAGCTAAGTTGCATTTAACTAAAATGCTTGAAAAGAACATGGGAGGCAATTTCCTACCAATGCCTCCAACTCAGCACCCCGGGACACATTAGCATCCCACTATTGTTGTTTTCACACACAAATTGCTCCATTTTCCAAGTCTGACAGATTAGCAGACAAAGCATGAAGCTTTTGCTGAAAAACAGTGGAAATCATTAAGTAAGATTTGGGGTTAGTTTCTCTCTGGGACAATCCATGCAAAGCATTTTTTAGTATTTTGTAACATTAATCTGCCTTTGTGTACAGGCCGTTGGGCAGGTTTGGCTCCAGGTGCTCTGTGGCTCCTCTTTGGCCACACTTGGCAGCCAGCCCAACCTCTCCGAAGCCCTGACTTGGCCAGGGCTGCTATGGGGTGGAAATTTCATTCTTTTTCCAGTCAGCTTTATTTTCTAGGCAATTATTTTCTACTTCAGTTCCAGAGTTCTTTGCTTAAATTAAAACTAAGAAGACACCTTTAAATCTCTTCCACGCTTTCCTTTTTAGTCCTGTCCTGCTGTGATTTACTGGGTGCTGTAAACCACAAATTTCTGGCTGGGAAAGCCATGGCTGAGATGAGGACAATGGTGGCTGAGGTTTTCTGGGAAGGGAGCCTGTCTTGCTTCAGTCCAGCTCATACTTTAAGAGTGCTTGCCACCTTCCGGTTTTGGTAAGGATAACAAGTGTGGCACGTTGAGGAAATCAAGTGTAAAAATGCTGGTCCTGATCCTAATTCCCCTGCAGCAAATGAGACATTTTCAAAATGTCATAATGCTGGTTGGAGAGTTTTGAAGCAAAGGATGGGTTTGGGTATTTTTCTTTTTTTTTTTTCTTTTTCTTTTAGTCAGAATGTAGAAATGACATGTGACAAGAAAGAAATAAAAGAAATCTTTTAAATGAAATACTTCATTTGATACTATTGGCATTGTTGGAGAATGCCCTTTAACCATTATGTAAAGCATTCATGAAAGCAAGAAGAATGGACAGTTAATTTTTTTAAGTGAAATAGGTACAAACCTTCAAAAGGGAAAGAAGTTTGAAGTAGAATTTTTTTTCTCACAAAGCTGCTTGAGATTTGACCAGTCTCAGACACTTCTATTCATCTTGTCAGTTGTCAGCACTCAGCCCAATTTCAGCAAGACCATTTAAGAGTATTACATGGGCCATTTGTGTGAGGGGAGAGTGTGCATTATCCCTAAAAAAGCCACTTCAAAATTATGGCACTCAGATAATATGAATAGCACTTCTATCGAAAACCAAAGCACACCTTAGCCAGTCATCTGCAGTTTAGCTGGATGAAAGCATTCCACAGAACACAAACATTTGTGGAAGGCTGGCACATGCTTATTCTAATGGCTGTCACATTTACTTGGCTTGATGTAATTCATACTTAATTTTACATGTCACAGTTCTGTCCAAAAAAATAATTTCTACAGAGTTCCTAATTGAAGGCATCAGAGCATTTGAAAACATTCCAGCAGTGTGTGAAGCAGTGTGACTAACATGTGCCATTGGATTGTTCAATTTGTTCCTCCCCAGCAAGGGACAATGGGCAGTGAAGCAATTATTTTTGTTGTGCATTTTAATCCTATGCACAACTCTGTTTATATTGAAAAAACCAGGTCAAAGCCAATGTTCCTTGCAGGGAGAGAGAAAGGCAGTAAAATTTCAATGCTGCACAGTTCTTGGCAGTTCCTATAAGGTTTTTTGGCAAAAAACAAAAAGGTTGTTTTCTTGGATCTGACTTGGTCTTGCACATCTTCAGACTGCAACATCCTCCTTGTTTGTCTTTGTTAATTAGAGCAGCACCCCAGCACCCAGCACAGCCTGAAGGATGGCTGCAGTCACAGCAAGGCAAGCAGCATCATTTGTTGGTCATGGCCCACTAAGGATGTGTGGGAAGAGAAGGTGAAAATTGGAGGGAAGTTTGCAGGTGTGGAACAATTCATTCCACAGTGATGTGGTGCAGAACCCCTTGCAGAGGATGCCACATCTCTTTGTGTGCAAGAATCTACAGGCAATATATTAAAAGACTGAAAAAAAACCAAAATGAAGTCAGGACTTTTAGACAGCCCCAACACGGCCTTCATGCAGAAGGGAAGAGCTGGAGGAAAAGGCTGCCAAGTCTTTCTGTCCATCACAGGAAAGCAAAACAGGGTCAGAGCCAGTGGGAATAAGGGAAGAACAAGGTACAAGGGGTCTGTGAGGCACAAAGAACTATTTCTGCACCTTTTAATTTTGCAGCTGAAGTTCATTTACTCCCAGGCCTTCAGCTGGGACAATGCTCAGAGTTACAATAACATCCTGAGAATAAGCAGCCCAGATGCCAAGGCACAGTTAGCTGAAGAAGCAGGTGGTTGCTTACCCAGGAGACCAAATGATTACTGTTCTCAATTTTGCCCTGATTCATCACAAATCCCTGCCAGACCCATTTCGGAGCCATGAGGTTTTGTCAGGCTCCCTTCTCTGAGCAGTAGACATGTCAGGCTTATCAAAAGTGGGAGCATCCCACCCAGGCTAATTTATCCCTCTCTCTCCCTACCAGGATGAAAAATCAGAGCTGTTCCACCAAGAGTCTCTTGACAGAGCCCCAGAATACATGGGGCTCAGGGGGAATGTAGGTTTGAAGAAAATTCCTCCTGCACAGCCTGCTGCTGTGTATGGCAGTGCTGACACCCACGAGAGCTCTGCAACAGTGTGTGTGTGAACTGGGTTTTCCTCTCACTTTCAGAGGGCAGGAATTTCAATGCATAAATCAGCAGAAATGAGCCTGTTGTGTCTTTGTCCTGGTTTAGCCAATTTTCCTGCCTTCTGTTGAGCCATATGAGAATTACCAATGGGAAACTGTGGCAAACATATTAAGCAGCTTGTTTGTTACACCTCAAGTTCCATTCATTTTCTAAACCAAAACAGGAGACGTTTTACAATTAATATTTAAGTTGGCTGTTAATAACAAATCTGGCTGTCCATGTTATAGCCACAACAGTTATGTTTGAGCCCTCCTTAACAGTTTCTAAATTCAGGAATTAATTCTCCTACCCAAAAGAGATAAAATTTTGTGACTGTGACAATAAAAGCTCCCTGCAGACCTGCAAGATCCCAGGTATCTTTCATCACTACCAGAGTCCACCAAATGAAGACTAAGAAACAAATTAATTTGCCAGAAGTATATTTGTACCATCATCCAGAGCAATAAGAACAAATACACCTTTGGAGGCTGAACAATGCTCTAATAATGGCTAAAGTATCTGTGCTTTTCATAACAATTTAAAAAAAAAATACTTAAGATGTTTGCTTTCTCAGATTTATCCATGTAAATAATTTCTGCTCAACGTATCCCGTCATAAAAACTGCCAGAATGTTGTGGAAAGGAAATTTCGTTGATCTGACTGGTACTAAGTTATACAGTATGTATCTACTCATTATTTGATTGAATAAAATCCAGTTTATGAGGACAATATATCTAAGATTCCCTCCTGACAATTGTTTCTTTTTCTTTTTTTTAATACTTAAATAAACTATTTTCCATGGATGTTCCTGCCAATACACTTGTTCATTCAGAACTTTGGGCTTTATCCCAATTGGCCACTTAATTTTCTGTCAAAAATGGACAGATGCAGGAGGTCAGGATTTTTAAGGGTCAAGCCATAAAAAAGAAATTTTAGCTTCTAGCTATTTCCATGATGTTGAGCGTGCTTTTCATTTTAAGCACGACCGATCCCACCAGTTCTAGATGACATTTGCAGGAGACAAATTACAAAACTGCTGTGGAATCTGTTGGATTTCTCAGCACATGTGAGGCAACATGAGAGGGGGTACCACAGCATGGTAAAATACCATTCCCATCAAGGGAAGGAACATAGCTGGATTTATCTTACCACGCATTTGCAGATGAAATGAAAAAGCCTCACAGGCATTTAAGGCCATTGGATGATGACAAATACATGCAAACTTTGCTTGAGATGCCTTCTGTCTGAGGACTTGAGCCTGCTGTGATATCTCACAGAGGTGAAAGGATGGTTCAGTGTCAGTGAGTGTGGCCGTCAGCCAAAAGCTTGCAGATGAAATGAAGCTCTCTTTCACAGCAGCAGTAACATGCCTGCCTGTATTGTGTTTAACATTGCTACTAAAAGGCTGCACTGCTCTCAAGCGCGGGAGTGACAGCACCTGAATTTTTATGTGTGAAGAATAGCTTCTCCTGAACACATCCTAAAGCCTCTGGAACTTCACAGGAATGCCCAGGCAGGACCAGAGAAGAGCTGTCTGAATATAAACACATTGCTTGCATGCATGCCTTCCTTTGGACATACATAAGCAGAGATGGAGAGAAAAAAACTCCTACTCTTATATTTGTTTGCCTTTATTGCTATTTTCTTCTGATAGTTCAAAAATTCTGTTCATAGTTCCTCTAAATTAATGAGAAAGTTATTACTTCTTTTCCTTAAAAAACAAGTCCAGAACTGATAAACAGGTTGCTTGGCAATTTTTTGTGTGGGGTGTTTGGTTTCTTTATCTTAAATTTAGCTACTTTTCTTTTACGGGAGGGAGGAAAAGACAGTCACTTTTCCCTCACTTAAATCCATACTTGGAATTTCTTGGCTTTGCAAAATTTTGAAATTTTTTGATGACAGCTAAAAAAAACTCCAACATTTTTCATCCATCTCTAGAGCTGCATGTGTGTCCAAGTGCTTTGCATAACTCTCAGCAATTTACAGGGAGATCAAATTCTTCATGAGCTGACGACTGGAAACCCTTATCACCCACCTGGGGTGGTGTGCTCTGAGCTCACTGTGCCCTGATCCTCCTGGCCTGAATGGGTCACCTTGTGAAATATCTCTGAGTCCATGCTGGGAACTGATGCTCAAAAGAATTCTATAAGTTCCATATTTTTACAGACATAAGGGTGTTCTAGCCAGGTCCTCATAAGAAATTAATATCAGGCTCATAACTTGACCGAAGTCCTCAGGAGGTAAAGAGGACACCATGGCTCTACACAGTTAATTAGGTGATTAGTGACCTCCACCAATTAAGCAAGTATTTTTACTTATTTACCACTAGACTATCCCTGGTTTGATACCTTTTCCAGATTAAGCAGACTTGCACTGCACACTGTTTTCTACACTGTGACTACAGAAAATACTGCTCTGAGACAGTCCCTCTAGGCAGGAATTTCTAGTTCCTTCTGAGAATCAAGGTTACATCTCTGTGAAGTGTTTTTCTATGTGATCTGGATCTACAGGTCAGGATAACTTTAATTTGCAGGACCTTTGCACGACATAGATCTGCTCTTTGTGTGAATTGTGTTGTAGGATTTAACTCACCATACTGCAAAAATTGAGCTTTGATGTCCTAAATTAATTCACTGCTTTCTGCTGTTTAGGTGAGCCAAGAATGATAGAAAGTGAGAGCTGGATTTCAAGAAGTGAAGGTTTTTTACTTCTTTCTATATTACCTTCAGCTACAACCTACATCGTTGAAAAGGCATTTGTAATATTCTTTAAGAGAATTCCCATGTTATTGAGCAGTTACACTAATTTCTTTCCTGAATATAACTCCTAAATCCTACTTTGGGATCCTTGTTCCCCAAGGTATCATAACATACCATTTTGCAGAAGAGGTTTTGGGTGTGACTTGAGTAGGGTAAATGATAACTAAATTATGTTAGATCCCTGTGTTTCATAGCCTTGCCCTTTACTTAAGAGAATACCAGATTTTTTCCATACTTAAAAATTACTTTTTACTTCCCTGATAGTCTTTGATGAAACATATACAACAGCATAACCCTCAGGCAGAATCACTCCCAATCTGCCAAGGAACCACCCCTTTTTCCTAATGATTTCCCCTTGATAGATCTCTTTTAGGGTTTTTCAATCACTTTTTTTGCTATACATTGTATTCTCCATAGGTTCTGATATTTAATCAAACAGAGACAATTCAATGTCAAACACTTAAAAACAGTAACATCATGGATTAACAGAAAGTACAACTGGGGGAAGTAAAGGGATGATGAATTCTTTCCCACACCCCCCAGCCAGGATCATGTGTACAACACCTCATTCTAAGAATGTTACATCTTGAGAGGTACCCTCATCCTCCAGTTGTGCATTCTTGTCCAAGAACAAATTAGGTTTTGTGTTACAAGACCCCTTTACCACAGAGCAATATTGATTGACAGCAAGTATTTTTCTTCCTTACTCATTACATTTTAAAAAAATCTTGTCATTTGAAATGTTCATGTTTGAACATATTTTCAAAAGTACAAATGAAGAATCTTCTTTCTGCACTGCAAGAAATTGCAAGAAATTTAATCTACTTCCAACTAGATATGATCAGGCTTTTAATCTTTAGCCATTATTACAGCTTGATTCAAAGATCATTAAAGCCAGCAGGAGTATTTGCAATTATTTAATAAGCCAGGTCTTCCCTACTTTTTAAAATGTTGAAACAATTGCCAGCTGCTTAACCTGAGGAGAAGTTCCAAATGGGTGAATTTCATTCTACTGGGCCAAAATAAGACTTGGAAAAGCTGACAACAGTTATCTCTTCATATTCAAATGCCAAGACAAAATTGGAGAATTGGATTCCCTCTTAGAGTAACAGCCTACAAAACACCCTTTGCTGCTGTAGAGACAAACATGAGGGGAAAGCAAAGTTTGCTGGTAAGAAGACCAAAGCCTCAGACTAAAAAGCATCAGATAAAAAGGATCTAAGAGACAACTGAGCACCTCAGATCTTGTTTTCATGGTGCAAGTTCTGTTTCTTAGAGATATATATATCCTAAGGACACTGGACAGCCTCAGAACTTTTCTTGTACTACTTCAGAACAAACCTTCTGAAAACATCTTTGTGTGAAAGGCCAAACACCCCCAATATTATTTTTTTGTCCTCACTGTTTATTACCCATGTTGTGTTGTAAACATGCCATATTGCAAAGTAAAACCTTTACTAATGTTTTGTGTATTTGCTTGCTTCCAAAATTCATCTATTTGATCAGATCAGCTTCTCCCGAGCAGTTTAAAAGAAAATTAGCCTCCAAGCCCCTAAAGTGACTAACATCTAAAGTATTATTGCCCATTTTCATCTTTCATATGGGGATTTGAAGATCAATATTTCATATGGCATAGAAGAGCAGCAAGTAAAATAAGCTTATTTGAAGAGAAAAAATAGTGTTTTTTGAGAGGACAATTTTTTGGTAGCTCCTTTTAGCTCCTTCTTGATTTTTGTTTCATGTTTTTCTTTGCTACTTGAAAATGAATCTGTCTAACCTTGGTTTGGTATGATTAGGTGGCATAAGTCAGCCTATGGGGCAGAGGGAATGAAGGAAAAAAAAAGCAATTGCCAAAATTGCTACAAGTTTATTACTGAATCCACAGCTCCTTACAACTTTAGGCTGTGAAGCAATCAATGTAATTTTTCTAACAGAGCTTTTTCAGCTGGCTGGGAGGAGTGTAGGCTTGGTAATTGCAGTGTTTTCTAGTTGGAAATTGGTATTTGCTTAGCTGGGGTTCTCATTTGAGGGTGTGCCTCTCCTTGTGTCACAGGACAAGGACCCTTGAAGCTCGGCCTGGGGAGCTGGGTGTGCAGCAGTCCCTGCTGTGTGCATTTCACAATTAACAGGAAGGTGATTTGCAGTTGCATGTGTGGATACTCACGGCAAATGCACTTGTTTAGGCTGCTAAATGGAAGGGAAAACATTTCATCTGGTAGCCTGATGAAAATCAGCATCTAAACGTTTGTCAAAAGCACAATTCACACACAGCACCTGCAGAGCAATTCCTGCAGTGGGCAGGAGTCACCACCAGCAGCTCAAGGCTCCAGAGCTGAAATTTGCTGCCCTGAGGATGCAAATCCTGGCTGGGACAGGGCGGCCATGCAGAGCAGAGGGAGCAGAACAGATGGAGGCTCTTGGGCCTGGCTGCAGGAGTAAAGCTGCATCTGCTGCCCTTGTGCCAGCCAGAGTGAGCAGCAGCAGCGAGCAGGGATTTGGGTACACTCTGTCACCTGTGTCCCCAAATCCCTCCCCGAGCTGCAGACAGCTCTGCCACCACACTGCAAACCACAGAGCAGAGCCCATGGTTCCAACACCCTCCTGATAAACTGCTGACATGGAGATGTGCATATTTTGGTTGTGCTTATGGTTAGCCCTCAGCCCTCGAGTTTTTTTTGCATAGTCTAAACTGCAAGCATAAAAAGGAAGACATATTTGCTAAACAAAGACAGGAATCATGGATAGACCTCTCTGCAAGGCAAAAATTATTCTTGTAGAGGCACATTTCTATCAAAACTAATTGAAATAGTTTTATATTATTTAGACACAAGTAAAATTTAAATTGCAGATTGCTATTGAACTGTTCATCCTGTTCTTTGTGCTTTACTCTGAATTTTCCATTTCAAAAGCTCAAAAAAAAAAAAAAAAGATAAAATATTCTGGGTTTTTTGTTTCTAATTTTGAATTGGACTAAAGAAATCAAGTTTTTCCTAAAGCATATGACTACTTCTGTTTTTTTAAAAAGCTTGCAATCCCTCTTTCATTCAAAACATGCTCATTACTATTATGAAAGTTATAATGAATACAACTATATTGCATACATTCAAATTTGAAAAAAAGTATGTGAATTACAGAAAGTTAAGTGGATGAAAATCCTGTAGCAGATGCATATGGCATAATTATGTTGAAGAAGTATCACAGAATTATATCAAAATACCAGAGAAAAGAAGACTTACACCCCCAACTTCCTAAAATAACAGCACTAACTTGGAATGAAAGAAGAAGGAAGCTGCTCTGGGTGAATTGTAGGGTTTCCTCTGGCTGTGTTGGTCTTTGTTCAAGAATCTTCTCTCTTTCATCTCTTTAGCTGCAAGACCAGGATTAGCTAAGGATCTGCATCTTTGGTGGCATGAGTAGCTTTCTTAAAGGAGTGTTGTGAGACAGACATAGAAAGACTGGACAAACTCTGCTTCTCTTATCCCTGAGAAAGCTTGTCTGACTCTTTGAATAACTGTCAAGTCAATATACAGCACAAATAAATTATCTTGTTATATCTTCAGTGAATATCCTTGCAGTAATTCAGCTATCTCTCGGTAATGAATAAAAAGAGTATAGATAGGCAGATCTCAATGGATGAAAGCTATCACTGAAGAGTAAGAAAAACAAGTCCTGTAACAGCTAAATATTTCATCTACTCTGAATGAAGGGCTTTGAAATGATGTCTCACTTGGAAACAGATGTTAGAGGAAAAATGAACTGCTGGTAAATGTCAACAGAGAATCATCAATACTTTATTTTTCTTGAACTCACTTTTGCATGACTTACCCCCTACATTTCCCAACTGACGTTACTTATTTGCTAATGCTGATTTTGTGCTGCCTCATGAACATACAACTTTCTCTCAGACCTTGTGGTCGACTTTAAAAAATAACTTTATGTATGATTTGTTTAAAATTCCAGCCCTTCTCAGTCACTAAATTAGTTAACTACATATTCAGAGAGATTACAGTGTTCCTTTGCAGAATGATGCTCAGTTACTCTCACCTCATTCCAGCCTCGTTGGCTCCAGGACAAAGCCAGGACATTTGCATTGCTCTCCTCTGGGTGAGGCTGACCCTGTGTCTGTCTCACAGCCCCCACCCAAGAAACACCATTTTTGGCCAAACACCATGGTGCTGGTGCAGTGGGATTTGTCACAGCCCTGACAGGGACAGGTGACAACACAGCAGAACCAGCCAGGCCTTTTGGGAAACGAGCCAGACAACAACCTGATTGCCATCCCTGCTGCTGAGAATAGCACAGAGTACCCATGGATGATGGATGTCAGCAAATTCAGGCAAGATTTCCTTCCTTGTCTTGTTTTGTTGGTAGTAGAAAGTACAGTCCCTGAAGGGCACTAACTTATTATTACAGTCAATTGAGTGTACTGAGTGGTTACGTCTCAAAATACCCACGTGAGAATATATTTTAAGTCTTCTTGGGAGTCAGTAAGTAAACTCTGGCAATGCTGACAAGCCCATGGAGAGCTATTAAGTGCAGAAATATACCTCTGGCACAGGAAATCTCTCAACCACAATTTCCTGAGGGTTATGAGAGCATTTTGGGAAAGGGATCATCATACAGTCATCTTGTTTTATGTTTTCCAGGAGGCATCTGCTGTTGGCCACTGCTTGGCAGGAGGGGCTGCACTAGGTGGATGCATCATGGAAATCAGAACCACTGATCTCAATTAGTGAAGCTGATGAGGCACTTACTGAGCACCTTGTTGGGAAAAGTTTCCTCTCACAGCTTTCACAAGGGCAGAGTATAATTGCTGAAGTTCTAAATAAACTTGGCAAGTATCAGCATTAGTAATTGGAATTATTCTAGTACTCAGCTCATTCATACACACCTGGGTTTGGCTATCTTCTTACTGACCTGGGGTGTTCTGTTAAACCACTCCTGTTACTTGAAGGCTTCCCTGGATTGCTCAATTATGGGTAACACAATCTCAGATTTTCTGATTTTGTTGGATCTGTAGTGTTAGATAAACCATCCCTATGGTTTACAGCAAGAGCCAGTTCAGTTTTTCTCTGTAGTCATTGCTGCAGACAGTGCTCACTTGTGCTAAGGATGACAAACCTGTCACTTTGGGAAGGGAAAGGAGACTTCTGTGGCTTTCAGTCTCTGACACAGCCAGAAAGGAAGAGTTTTCCAAGAGATGTGGAACAATTGGGAAGATCCACAGGGCAGGAAGACATCTCTCAGGAGAATGGCTGAACAATTTGTCCATGGACAAGAGATTTAAGAACTGTTTCTGTATGGATAATCACAGGTGTTTTCAGAGACCAGATTTTGAAACTAGTTTTATTTATTTTACTCGCATGGGGTGCCAGAAGGAAGGTGGATATGGAATTACAGGGCATTGAGAACAGCATAAACATACATATGCATGAATTTATATATATATATATATATATATATATATATATGATTGTATTTGACCCCTCCTGCCCTCCTGCAATTTTCATGGAGTCCACAGTCCCTGATCAAATTTTAAGCCTACAAACCCAATATCAGTTAAGCTATCTGGGATGAAATTGAGTGGTTCCTTTAGCAATGCTCATGACAATAACAGCAAATAAAAATTCAGACATTTAAGAATGCTCAAACAGTCAAATACTCTTGGAAAAAGCCCCAGATAATGAAGAGCAGACAACAGACTTTGCCCATAAAATTTCTACACTGTTCGTGTTTTGCATTTTTTCCATTCACCCATTGTTCTATCTTCTCACATGCCACACAAACCCTTCCAGTGAACTTTTACCATACATAAAACAAACTCCACATTTTGGACAGCATCATTGAAGGGGCACTTGACATGCATCACTGTTTTTCATTTCTAAATGTAAATAAAGTATGGTTACTCCTGGTGCATGGTTTCCATTAAGATTCCTATTCTGATTGCAAATGTAAAATTGGGAAAACAAACCTACTGTTTCCAAAAGATCTCACTGCCTCTTGCTTCAGCACATGAGCCACTCAAGCACATTAAAACACAGATAAATTGCTTTAAATTCAACATGACGTTCTCCTCCTATATTGGTTTGACTTTTCTTTTTTCCTAACAGGTCTAACAGACCTTTCCTTTGTGTGTGTCTCGCCCATTCTTCCCTTCTCTCTATACAACTGTTTGCCCTTTCTGTGCTCAGGGCAGCAAATTCCTCTCTTACAACCACAAGTCTGAATCAGGTCAGAGACCTCCAAACCCTTGGTCTACCTCTGAGCTGTGCTGTTTGGTGTTGAATCAGAGCTGAGCATGGATCTGGACAAATTGTTTACTTCTCCTCTTGAAAAACATGGATTTTTTCTGTTTGTATCTTTTGAGCACAATTGCCATGAATTTTACACAGTTCATCTAAAATAGTCACAGGAACTGGCATGACATTTCAGGAAACTTTCCTATTTAATGGCACGCTGTGCACAGAGCAAATAACCAGGCCCTCTTCCAGTCCCTTTTACAACCCACTCAGGTTACAAGGTTGGTTCACATGACAACTTGCTCTGGGCTGAATCATCCACAGAGCCTGAACTCACAACCTCTGTGACTGCAGTTATAATTTTCTATGACTGGAGCTAAGCTACCAGGTTCATTGCCTCAGAGACAGCAAGAGCCTTATCAATCTCCTCTGCACTCCAGCCAATGGGAAGGAAGAAAAAAACCAAGTGTAACCCAGGGTAGAAAAAGCCCTGGATCTGTTTTGCCAAATGTCCTAACTTTTCCATTTTACTGTACAGTCAGCATCAGAAAATCAGAGAACCTTTTCAAAAAGTGCCCCTGATTTCTTGAAAATTCCTTCACCCCAGTCTACAGCTTGTGCAAACCTGTGTGATTAATCTCTTTAAATCAAGACAAAACAATGTTTTTCATTTCACAGACAGCGAGAGACAGAACAGGGACTAAAGGATCCTGTGATAAGGGTATTGTGTCATAAGAATATTAAAAGTCACATAAAACTGGAGAGATCTGCTAGCAGCTAAGCAGATGTGGGGTGAGCTCTGCAGGAATGCCAAAACCTCATAGTTACAAATATATTCCTTGCAAAACACTCCAGATTAAATTGTTCACCATTAAAAGTAGTCTCAGCTAGGATGAGTGAGTCAATGCTGTGGGGGGAGATTTTTGTCCAAAATTCAACTGAATTTTATTAATCCAAAATTTGCCTTCCAAGTTTTATTTTGAGTATCTGGAACCCCTAGGGCCTGAGAAGGTTCAACTCCTCATGGCCAGGCCATGTACACTTGGACTTCCCTGAATTTCATTATTCAGTAAAAATTCCTTTTTCAGGCATCAGTTATGGTGAATAGAACTCTCTAACTTGACTAAAGAATGCAACTGTTGTGACATGCACTGAGAGAGCATTATTTAACGTTTACTGAAAAGATTTCTTTTTCTCGAGCTCTCTTCTGCAGGGACTCACACACTCACCTGCACTGAAATCTCAGTTGGCTTTTTCACATTTCATGAGCTGTGGGATGGGAGGCTGAAGCTGCTCTCCAGGTCAGGAGTGATTTTGAGACAAAACCCTCAGGGAAGAAACCAAAGTCCTTTGTAGTCACTGTCTTTGCACAGTAATACAACCAACAAGTAGTACTACAACAACATTACACTAAATTTAATGACTTTGTCTTGCTCATCTCTACAGCAGCTAATGAAACATTATGAATGCAAAGCAAATAGTGTGTTCAGGCTGGTTCAGGATCCACATGGCATCTGAATGTGCTGCATGAATTATTCACACTGTTTTTGTTCACCCCTGTCATGCCTCCCCCATCACAGACTAAAGCTCCTCTCCTGGCAATAGCAAACTCCTCTAAAGCTGTTCCCCTTGCACTGAGTGAAGTTTCATTCCTAGAGTGTCAAAAACACATGAGCCAGGTCACCCAATAAAAGTGAAATGATAAAGTATGAATATGCTCAAGGAAGGAGGGAGAGAGAGAAGGAGCTGGCAAGCCTCTTCCCAATGTGAGTGAAGGTCTTCTCATTTTTTATTTTTCAGCAAACCACTGTACCACTGCTCCTTCCTCCCATTTTAGCTTATAAATGAGATGGCTGGATAGACTGTGTTGAGCTGCTCTTGAGGCAGAAACTGCCTGTCTGGCATAACTCAAAGTTCCTCAACATCAAGGTGTGCTAATTTATTGTGTTAGCATTCAGAACCAACCCAGTTTTGCATCAGTATCAACTACCTCCCCACACCTTTCCTCCAATCTCAGTTGCCAAAAGTACTGTGATAATTGCAGTTTAACCTCTGTTACCCTTTTGCTAGTTTTTGCATCCAGAAAAAAAAATATTCAATTTTGACTTCAAAGCAAACATAATCTGTTTTTCAGCATTGACCTGCTGTTTGCCTGTTAGCAGGAGGCAAATATTTGTAGTGATTTGGAAGGCACACAGAAAACAGATTGATAGAGAGTCAATCAGCATGCCAAATACTTTGCTATTTGCTCTCATAAAAGGCTGGTGAATCTGCTTTTCTGTTGGGCTTTTTGGCTTCTTTTTCTTTTTTCCTAGTTTTCTCATCTATGATTGCCTCACCTACGAGAGAGATGATCAATTTGTCACAATCTCATTTTCATCTCAATTACTGCAATGAAGGTAATGTTTCTACTAGCTTATTTTGAAAAAAAATTCCAGGGTTTTTAGAGTCATACAGGTTTCAGTCTGACAGACCAAGGTGTATATTACACATCACAGTATTGATGTCCATCAGAGAAAAGCTAGAGATAGGTAGCCAGTATACACATTAATTGACTGAAAAGTCCTTGGGCATTTTGAGTCAGGGAAGAAGTAAGTGTGAGTATGATGGAGTGTGGAATATTTGGGGTCCTGCCTCCTCCACAGGAACAAGTCAGAAGGGTACAATTGAGTCTGTATTGGGAGAACTTGAACGAAATTACACCTCTCTCTGGGCTGGTGGGACTCAGAGGTGCAGTAAAGCTCGCTAGAGGGATGGGAGATAAAGCTTGAGTGATGGGAAGCCATCAAGGTTTTATGCCCTTGTCCTGTGTGTGGGGTATTGCCATATATACTGCCCTGAAGTGAGCTTTCCTGCCAAATCCAGCAGCCTTCTGCTCCCTTATTTCTTCACATTTTTGCATCTTGAGCTGCTGCTGATTTGTGCCAGTCCCTGTGATGGCTCTGTGTCATGTCAGGCATTGCAGGTGTGCCATGGCATCTCAGTATTGCACTGCCCTGACTTCTCCCCAGGCATTGAAATGCCCAGGAAAGTGGTGGGATTGAAATCAAATCATCTTCTCTGGAAGTTTTCAGAAAATGCATGGATGTGGTTTAGTGGTAGACATGGTTTAGTGATGAACACAACAGTGGTGGGTTAATGGCTGGACTTGATCTTAGAGTTATTTTCCTACAAAAATCTTTGATTCGAGGACACAAAGGGTAAGAAAAGTCACAGTTCTGATTGCAGCTTTCTGCTGCTTCTCTGGTTCTTGGAAGTTTCAGTGCAGTTCAAAATATGAAGATTCAGCAGACGGACTTGGAAGAAGGAAAAATAACCTGTCCTGCTAATCTTCCTTTCCCCTAGACTGTACATTCACTGAATTATTCCTTATTATTGTACCAAGCTTCAAAGAGACCAGAAAGCAGCACACAATCATCTGTTCCAGGTGTTCCACTCCTGCTTCTCAGCTGTTATTGTTCCTCCACATAGGCAGCATAAAGAAAGTGACATTTTTATTAGCTCACATTCAGCTGTGCCTGATTGATATCTGCACTACAGCGAAACAGCTTTTTGCAGCCATTTCCCTTTCAGTGAAGGATGCTGTTTTAATTGTCATAGTCAGTCTTTTGTCAAATGTTTGTGTGTTTCTGAAGAACCCAGGGTGGCACAGTAGCTGTTACTGCAGGATTAATGAAAGGCATGTTCTGTTTACACAAAACTGACACTGAGTTAAGTGACTTCATAGAAAAAGAGAATCTTGGCTAATCAGTGCCTAAGGATTGAAGGCAAGGAAGTCAAAACTGCAAGCACCCAGGGCCTGTCTTATAAAGAATTTTATTTTTAGACAGTTTTTTTTTACTTTGTTATGACCAGTTTTTTTACTTTGTTATAATCTTTTACTCTGTTATGACCATAATAGTTGCTCATCTCAATCATTTTAATGAAGACGTGTAATAGTGGTACTGTTTTAACTATTTTACAACAGCACTTAAGAAATGGAATGGAGTTTCATGTGAAATCTGGTTAATTACCCAGATCCATCACAGATAATTTATATAGTACAGCCCTGTATAATCATCCTTGAAGTCAAGAGACATTTTCTATCAAATTCAGAGTTGTTTAGACTAGACCTAATATCTTCAGATTCAGCCCCTAATTTTTATTTCTTCACTTCCCCCGATGGTGACGAAGGCAGAAATAGTGAAAACAAAGCTAACAAAGCTAACACAGATTTAAAATATGGGGGGAAATAACTATGAATGGGAAGGAATCTTATCTAAAAAGCACTTGCTCTATTAAGTCTTTCTCTCCAATGATGTGTTAGGATCCTAATGCATCAGTCCTATGAAAGTCTAATCACTGGTTCTCATCAGGAAAAGCACTTAAGGACCTGCTTAACTTTGTGAATGCTCCTGGCAGATGTCCTAAAACATGACTGAGCTGAAAGCAGAATATTCAACAACTAAAAGGTACTGTCCAATTTAATGACTGTTACTGATGCAAGAAAGAGACATCAAAATCATTCGAAAGTGTTACCTAAAAAGAAGTAGAAATAATTCATTGCTTTAATGCAATCAGTCCCAGGAGGAAACACTTGGCAAGGGCAAAGATGCATTTACAACTCCACTGTAGCTTAAGAATAAATGCCCACTTTGTTTTACATAATTATCTGTCAAATGAGCCCTCAAAACAAGCTCTAGGCTTTTCAGAGACTTGAGAAAAACTGTGAGCAGCCATAAGGTTTTGTTAGAGAACAGATGTGGGAGAGGAAGGGAGGCTAGAGAGGTTTCTCTTTGTCCTGGGACTGATCATTGCCTCTTTCTGGCTCCCCTCTTTTATTGAAACAGCTGGATCTGCCAGCACAGGCAGAACTGTTGCCTGGTTTGCCTTCTGCCTCAAGCTAATTGTGGCAGCTCATCACTTTTGCAAAGTGGTCTACAGGATGCTTTTCTCACACGTGTGATTTGAACAAATTGTGTCTGTGTCACCACACTGCAGTGAACTGCCCAGAGCTAACAAATGACACAAAGACAGGTGATCAGATTGGTTTTGTGCTTTGCTGCACTAACAGGGAGAGAAGTTTGCTGCTGCTGATAGCTACATGCTTCTGCTGATGGCAATTCTTCTGGCAGAACTTGGGCACTGGGATGGGAGAATCAGCAGCTTTGTGGGGAGGAAAAAGGCAGTGGCTAAAATCAGATATTTCCTCTCACCAGCCCTATCCTGCAGAAAGTCACCACTTGATTTTTAATGTTGTAGTTATCAAAAATAAGGTAAATACTGTCTTTGTTAATTTGAAAACAAAGAAATATGCATTTTCTGGCATCAGATAGGAAATATATGATTTAAACTGGCCAAGCTCTTTGGATTGGATTAATTAAAATGAGACTGTTTCAAGTCACCTGTCTGGGTTTTCCTGACACTTTTCAAACCCAGTGTTCAAAACCAGCTGTTTTACTCAGAGAAAATGTTGTTGGATAAATCTCCAAGGGATTTGATGCCAAATAATTTGTGTATTAGAGCCAGACAGTGTAGGACTTTTATCAAAAATGGAAGGTATGATTAAATAACCTTTCTTGGATTTTTTGTTTTTTCTTTCCAAAGAGCATAGTTATGCATTTATAATACAGGCTACTTTCTCACCTATTTCTGGAACAGTCAGGATGCCCTGACAAAGTACCATTTGACCTCTTTCCTGGCTTTCTTTCCATAAGTAAATACCCCATAATATTTGACACTGTTTCCAAAAACATTACCCCAGTACATGAGATTAAATTATTCCTAGATGCAAGACTCTAGAGTTCCTTTTACAGACATCCAAAGTTTTCTTCATGTAAGTAGGTATGCAGCAGTGTCATAGAGCAACTTAGGAGGAAAAAAAAATTTATTAAGTG
The DNA here is from genome assembly GCA_020466415.1 of Ammodramus savannarum pratensis. NCBI lineage: Eukaryota > Metazoa > Chordata > Aves > Passeriformes > Passerellidae > Ammodramus > Ammodramus savannarum. The sequence continues at coordinate 8,194,429 of JAHXMQ010000566.1, read as the reverse complement.
TATAAAGTTCACTCCTGAAAGTTAGCAGAACTTCTGCCTTTTGGCTATCAATTGAATTCTCAGTGATGGCTGAAGCAGAGGCAGGAATGAATTAAAACACCCAATTGATAGATAATATATTTTCCAATTTTCTACAGCAGCACAAAGGTCCAGCTGTGTCCGAGACCCTTCCTGGTTCCAGGGAAAGAAAAGGAAAACAAACCAGTATTTCAGGAATATCTTTTCTGTGACTTATTTCCTTTCCTAAAAAGACTGCAATGATTCACACAAAACACTCATCTACCACAACACTTTTCATAAATCATCCTTATAATCACAAGTCAAGTGACCCTGTGGTTTCATTCACTCAAAAGAGGTTTAAAAAGATTTGCTTAGTAAAGCAGTGAGCAGGAAAGATAATTCCTCTGTCCTTGCAATTGCTCATCTTCGTTTCCCTGTCCTATCTCAGATTTCCCTGAACCTTGTCCTTTGGTGCATTCAGGGAATTCAGGATCATTCATATTCAATTAGTGCTTGAATCCTAAACTATTCTTAAAACAGCACTGTACCAAACAATCCCAAAAGGGTTGCACTCTGCAAATGAAGGGTGCTGTCAGATGTACTCTCCTGTGTCAGGTGCCCTCATGACAATCCATTGTTTGGCATATCTGACTCTTATGAGGCAAGAAATCTGTCAGACTGTTAATTTCAAGAAAAAATTATTTGGACAGAGTAAAAAAAAGGACAGGAAAAGTGAGGAAGCTTTTGTAACCAATTGATTCAAGGAAAGGAATAAGCACAGTATTTTGTTTAAAAGCAATTCCAGGCGCTGGAGCTTATAAGTAAAATGATGAATGAATGGAGCAGAATCTGAGTGTAGTCTATATGTTCAATGTTTATTTTTGTATATTTCAGCATGGGCACAGTGCATCTGTGTGCTCTGAGCTGGTCAGATGTCCCTCTTACACTATACATTAAATAATGAAAACTCACAGGATACAGACAGCCAACCCCTGGCAACAACTTTCTCCCAAATATGACTTGATTAGAAGGGATAAAAAAGTCTTTTCAACCTGCCCTTTCATTAAAATTTGACTTTAAATACCACAGACATTTTCATAAAAATTAATAAAATTTCTGCTCAATGGAATGTGGTTTGGTTTTATTTTAAATTTCAAATGTTTCCTACTTGGTCCTTGCTTTTTATGAGAAGTTAGAAGGAAAAAGACAAAGAAATATGCAAAACTATCAGAGAAACTGATTATAGAATATTTTTCAGAAGAAAAAGCAATTTTTCAACCAGTTTTACAAATCAAAACACCACTGACTACAATCAAACTTTCCACTACATCTGAGTCTAGCCAAAAAGCTGCAGATACCAATGATTTCCTTCATACTTTAATGCAAGCCCAGTATCTCTGTAACAAACCCAAGAGTCTACACCCAAGTTTATGTGCATTTTACATGGTGCCTTGGCACAAAGGTCAAAACATGGTGGGTTTGGATCACAAATTCTGAAATGACTGCAGCATAATGCTTGGTTCATTAAAAGAGCTTAATATCTAGACTGATGATAATTTATGACTTTATTTTTTTTCATCTACCTAGAATTGTCAAGAACCCAGTCTACTTCAAATACCAAGAAACAGTTCCATGGGATCTCAGTCCAAAATTCAAGAATGAAGAACAGTTGTGTGACCTAGTTGGAAGGTGTCTCCAGAAAAGCACATTTTTGGTCAATGGAAAACAGTTTAGTAACTTCCAATATTCATTCATGGACAACTTATTCCTCCCACTCATCACTTCCCACACACTCATCTTGCATTGCAGTTTTTCTAAATTTTAGCAGCTCCTGTCCTTGGTATTCTCTTCAATCTCTAATGCACTTACTGCAGTAACCACATAACTGTCCCCCATCTCCATTTGCTCAACCAAACAAGCCAAACTTTTACAGACCCCCAAGACAGAGCCTCTGTTCTCCTATTTTCAGAAATAGCTCTCTCTTTACCCTGGATTCATCTTTCTGAACAACAACTCAACCAGCACCACAAATGCATTCTTTTTTTTCTTTTTGACATAGCCACAGCACAGGAAAGTGGTGAGAGCATTGATGATTCCATGTTAAGTATGCATGTAAGTGTGTATGATCAAATGGATCCATTTCTTAAGAACGATAACTTATTATACTCCATGATCATCAAGGCAAATTGAAATCTGAACCACACACAGTTTTAGGTGTAAGCCTGACATGCACTGGCTTTTACCATGTGCTCCACCTGCTTTATCTAAAACCAATGACAACACCACAACAAGAAAAAAAATAAATTCCCTGGCCTGACCGCTCTTGAAATGTGGTTATTTTATTTAACCTACTTCAAAGGCTGATACTGAGCCAGATTATTGTAGCAGGCTGAATATCAATCATTCATGATTGCATTACTCTGTATCCCTGGGGATGGATGTGAAAATTTTTATTGACGTTCTAGGCAGTCATGAGGAATTGTACTCTGACATCTAGTGCAGGCATTTACCTGATTTCTCATCTATCAGGAAAAACTCTGCTCTCTGCTCTCCACTGACATGTGCAAGCAAGGCAGGGCTGTTGAGGAACCTACAATGCTGTGCTGATACAACTCTTTTTTGAAACTATTATTTACTCTCTCTTTTCTTAGAAAAAACCCAACAAAACTGGCTAGAGGGTAACCATGGTGAAGATGAGCCTGTCAGTGAGAGCTGGAGATAAAAGTTGAAATGTTTCTTGTGTGTCTGCAAAGGGCTGGGCAGGAGCTCTATGAATGAACTGTATCATTTGTTCCAATGATGTGTTAACTCAGATACCCAGGGACAACAACTTATTGTGACAGCCTCATTTTTCTCTCGTATTGTAGTTGCTTTCATGCAGATTCTCTCATCTTACCCTTCAGCAGTCCAGTCTCCCTCTGTCCCTCTCTCCTGGTGGGAACCCTTCCACAGGGCCATGCCAGCTGCTCAGGCACCCCAGGCTGGCTGGGCTCTTGCATGGCATCCCTGCCATCACAAATGTACAATCTGTCTCAGCTGAGACATCAGCGTGTGGGAAGCCTGTCTTTGCTCTCGAGGCAGAGTTTTGGTTTAGGGCAGATAAAACATTGCAGCAGAGAAGCAACAGCTGTCAAACCCCCTCACACCTCAGCCTGGAGTGTGAAGGTCCTGACCCCTCCACCACAAAGTCAAATAGTGAGTTAAAACCCTTTTCAGCAAGGTTCTGTTGAACTCTGAGCACAGTGAAGGATGCACAGACACTCATGGGGACCCAGGTAGAAGCCTGTCCTGAACAACAGGGGAAAAGTTCCTCACCAGTTTCTCAGACGTGGCTGACTGCACAAGTGCTACCACCAAAAAGTCAAACAAAATAATTTCACTTCATGCTAAGGATGTTTTAGGCTGGGCTGATTACCCCAGTTAAGGCAGAAGGATCTGAAACTGAATTAACTAATGTTCAGTCTGGAATGCCAACTAGAGATGAGCAGCTAGTTTCAGTCTGTTGGGTTTTATGTTGTTTTTTAAAATTTGTTTGTTCATTATTTTCCAGGCACCTGTGGGTATTATTGAGTAAGGTGAACATTTCTATTACGGCTTGAAGAAGAGTAAAACAAGATAAAATAAATGGATTTCACTATGGTTTAAATCAACTGTATTTTGTCTCTGCAGCCTGCCAAGATGCAAAAGGCCATTTGCTGAGCACTGGGTGTTATGGAAAGATGGTATGAAGTTCCACCTATTCTACATCTAGAAATTTGTTACAGGTATGAAAACAGCTCAGACATGGCCACATCAGGGAATGACACTTATGGCCTCAGGATGGTAGCAACATAATTTGGTGGATGTATTTTGTCACTTTTACAGACAACTGGAGGTTGTTTCCATGCAGTGTCCTCGGGGAAGATGTTGCTCAATGGGGAAATAGAGGAATTTGTTTAAATAAACCTCACCTGCAAGATACAGACAAAGCTCTAGACATAAAACCAAGCCCAGAGTGAACTTTGTGATTCTCACTGGTGGGGACCCAAGAAATCAAGAAGCCAGGACAGCTCTGCTTCATGACTCTGCATGGCACTCCCTGAGGAGTTTGGGGGAGCAATGTTTGCCATCAGGTGGAGTTCTCCTGGTGTCTCTCCCAGAGACTCCTGCTGGGTAGCCTGTGCAGAGTTCCACTTCTTTTTTTTTTGTCCTATGAAAACACTATATTTCTTCTCAGTGGTAAAAATGGGAATTTGTATTTTAATACACTTTTTTTTCTCTTTGGCAGATGCAGATGGAGAAACGCAGAAAAGCAAATAAGACCCTTTAAGGCCTTTGGAGCTTTTAGAAAGGCCACACTCCCCTCACTAATTGTTTAGTATTTTCTCAAGGTCAAGCAAAGGGCTTGAATCAATAATAAGTTGCACACAAGCTAGACAGGTTAAAGAGACTTAGAACTCTTGTCAAAATACATGACATTAATTAACATTATGAAAGCAAAATAATAGTGGTACCCCATAAAAACTGCATTAGGAAGGAGATAGAATAACACAGGTCATGTTAACTTCAAAAAGGGAAAGGAGGTGGTGGCATTTTTTTCTGGTGAGAGTTAGGAAACTATGCAATTCAGAGGCTATAAAGAGACCTCAAATATAGATCAGAGGTCTCAGGTGGTGCTGGGGGACTCAGATGAAGTTCAGCTGAGAAATGGTGGGTGTTATTTAGATGTTAGGTCCAGTTGTGCTAAATGCAGTTGCACTTGTTGCAATTTTATCCTTTGATTTGAAAAAAAAAAAAAGAAGGAAGGGAGGGAAAGAAACACAGAAAGAAGAAAATATATAAGGGAAATAAGGAAGAAAGAGAAAAGAGAAACAAGCAAAGCAGAAGAGATTCATCCTCACCAGACCTATGCCTTCCTTTCTTTTTTTTCTGTCAGTACTGGATGATCATGAACCAGCCAGAAGCAAGGAAACAAGAAGGGAAATAGGGAGAAACTGTACTTTCAAGGGGTGCAGGGGTGCTGATGTTGTTCTCCCTCTGTGCCACTGATCCCCTGAACACTCCACACTGAGGAAAAGCAGCAGTGTCAAAAGCTGTCCCTGGCCACACCAGAATTCCATCCAGCCTGTGTTGGGGTGACCTGTTCTGTGATCTACTGCCATGACCTTTCTGCTGATTTATGGCTTCTTGCCTGAGACAGTGCAGGGAGTCATAAAAAGTTTTTGCTTTTTTTATTTTTAATTCTATACTGCTGCCATCGATAGCTCCTCTTTGGATGTGTTCTGCAAGCCTGTGAAATAAAACAATACTCAGGCCTCTTGACCCTTCTATTATTTTCCTCTTCCACTATCTTTTTGTGCCATGGAGGAATCATAAAAGAATAAAAACTCAGCAAACTCTCCAACCAGTTCATGATGCACTCTAAGTACATTTTTATAGCAAATTTAATGTTAATGAGCACCAATTACTCTTGGAAATCATCATAAAAGGCATAAAAAGGCTGATACTGTATATTTGATATACTCTGGAGGCTATCTCCAAGATGGAAGTGCAATTTTGAGAAACATCCACAATTACTGTGGGATGGCAATTTGTGAGTACATGGTGCATTTGTGGTTTGGGCATGCATCACATTTATGGGCCAGTCCAATACTCATCTGTGAGAGGATGGAATTAGCACCCTTCTGTAACAATAAAAATCATTTTACTGAGAAGATTTCTTCAGATTTTTTCTCTTTTCTACTGTAAAATGCTGTCATTAAATGTATAGGAGATAATCAGCCTTTTTTCTCTATTTCTCAGTTCTACAGACAAGGCTTCTTTCAGAAAAAAATTGAAGTGGTATGAAGTGAATAAGGAAACCAGAGAAATTTCTCATAGTTCTATGAAATTATATTAATTATAAAAATAACAGCAATAGTAATACTGCTACTAATTCAGCAACCATAATTTCCAGCCAGTAATTCACACTACAGTTAAGTTAATAGGACTTCTCAGGGTTGTAAGAACCTGCTGAGCCCAGAAACATCTTGCAAATTCCACAAACATGACACCTCCCAGACAAGCCTCTGCAGAAATTTCTAAGGAATATTTTATTAATTAAGAGTCACAGCTGTCATCAGAGACAGAAGTATTTAAACAACAGATAACACTTTTTTCTGCCCCTCTGCTCTTCTGTCTCCAAGGCAGACAGAGATGGACTTCCATGTGGCTGCTGACAACTTCATGGCTATTGATTTCCTTCAGAACAAAGTCAACATTTGCTGTTCATGCATGCACTCTCACAGCAGCTGAGTAAATTAATATTAAAAACATATAATGTGTCATTATAATTCTCTGTCAAGTGAGAATTTTTGTTTTTATCTCACAGATAGCAGAGGAAGGCCAAAAGATGCTGATCATTAACAACCAGGCAGGCGCCATGCAGTACAGTCCTGACAAACTATTTTACCTCCCCTTGGTGAGCAAGTGTTTGAGGGATCACAGTTTACTCCCCTCAAATGTATCAGATGTTGTTATCTCAATAGATTTACATACCACCAGTGCTTACAAACATTAAATTGATGTGCTGGGAATCAACAGAGCCTCCCATCACTCAGACTCCTCTCTTTTTGTGTGTTTCTCCAGGTAAGCTCAATCCTCAGGTAAAGTTCACAAGACCTAGGGAGCTCCAACCAATTTGTTCATACCTATTCCAAAATAAAAAAGTTGCAAATAGTGGATTGGAGGGGAGTGGACAAGTTCACAGAAGAAGAAATCCATGGAGTATTACTGAAAACAGCAAAACCACATCTGACTCAGGAAGGCTCAGAGTTCAAGTTTCCCTCAAATATTCTTCCAATCTCTTCTGTAATCTTTGTTCATCCCCTAGCCTTACTATTCCTTTGGCAGCTGGGTTTGGGCTCTGCTGGATATGGCCTGATGGATATTTGCTCTCACATAGACATCTGAGTAACTTAATACATTCATGGGTTCATGGGGAAAAAATTGAGGTTCACCAGGCTCCTCAGAGAGCTTTGTGTCCCTATTAAAAATTCCCAAATTTCTGTGATCAGCACAGTATAATCTTCCATATATGTAGTTGTGGTTAGGCAACTGATAAATCCTACTAAACTTGAAGTATTCTGGACAGGGGATGTCATGCTATGAGGGGTCCAAAGAGGTTGTGGTCCTCCTCTTTAAAGGTGGTCCCATTTTTTTCCCATCTTGTAATACTGAAAGTATTTCTTGGGGGCTTTTCTGAACAAATGCAATATGAAGATGCTGAAGAACCTAGCTCAAGTACTTCCTAAAACATCTGTCACTATGATTGGGCTTTATTTTCATGTCTGAATTTTCAGCCTGAGCTGTGGTTTGAATGATTCATTTACCACTACTCTTAGAAGAACTAAATTGTGTTCAGAAGCTTTTGCATCATATTTGGAATTCCATGAGACTCTTTGAACATGTGACTCCAAGAATTAAATTTGTAGGCTGTGTATGTCAATAAATGATGTCTCTTTCCTGTTTGTTTCAAAGGAAGACATCACTCAGAATGAGAGGAATTAGGAGCTGGATTTCTGTCCAAACTTGTGTGGACTCCTTGTATTGCCCTGAATCTCAGAAATAAAGTTAAATAGATGGGGAAATGCTATGCTGGCATGATTGCAGCTTGGGAAGCCACAGCTGAGCTACTTTTGAGACAGAGCTACTGGAGACAGAGCAACAAGATTCAGTACGAGAGGGAATGGGTATTGCAGCCATCAGCTTGGGTTAAACTTCAAGATAAAAAATTCCCTTTCCTTTGCATATCTGGCTATCCTAATGCAATTTCCTGTATAGCACTCCTGCAAGGTCAGCAGGTGCTATTAGTCTTGACAACAAACTGTCTGCCAGGATTACCTTTCCATGGAAAATCTGTGCTTAACTCTGAGTGCCAGAAGCCTGGCAGTGTGACATGGGTGGTAAGGATGGACCAGCTGGAGTGACTGCAGGGTGAGTGGCTTCCCTTGCCCCCAGCACATTGTAATTTCCCATGAGTAATTTGGAAAGTATTAACAGTCACCTAAGCCATGCCAAAAATAACATTTGTTTCTCCTGCTGAAACTAGTGACATTTAACTATAGAGGAGAAACGTAAATATTGTTGAAATGTCTCCACATCTGAAAAGTTCCTTTCATATCCACAAGTAGCTGCCAGATTTATCAAATAATAAATCAAAGCTGCTTTTCTCCAAATAGGAAAATGGCAACCCATAAATCTCTGGACCAACCATTACCAGGCACTAGTACATTGTATTAGGGAATGATTCCATCAGACAGAGCGTGGTCAGCAAAATCCAGCTCTGTGTTCTGTAAGAGGCTTGCTTTGCACATTTCTGCACCAAACCAAGTTTTCCTGTGACTTTCCTGGTCCAGCCTTCATGCCACAGAAGGCTTCTGTCAGGACCATGCAGTTCTGTCCACCACTCTAGGAACTCAGCAGATCATCACAAGACTGTGGGGTGTCAAAAACCTGCAGCCCTCTAAGAGTCTAGCCTATGAAAATTTATGTTGTTATTTGTGATTCTCGTTACAAATATTTTAATTGCATAATTTGTAAAATTTTTGTTTTCATGGACTATATATAAAGGTAATTATATTATTACCTGCCTTTTTTTAAAGGAAGAACTTATTTATAAAGCACAAGCTCAGCCACTTATGTTTCATTTTCATCTTAATTTTTAATTTCATGAGATCCTATTCTGCAAAATGGGTTAGATTGCAATCTGTCTGGATTTGTCTCAAATCTAACCCTTCTTCATATACTTCACATCCATTGCTCACTGTAATGCCAGAATCTTGGCAGCAATTGTATCATCAATATAACAAAGTTCTGTCTGTTCCATAACAAATGCAGGCTAGGAAAGTAAAATAATACCCAGGAAATACGAATTAATCTTTTAAATCCAAATATATTTCTGCCAGTAGGGGTTTTCTTGCTCATAAGCACTGAGGCAAGTTGGATTCTTCAAGGCTTAGGGTCAGCCCTCTTACAGCCTCCTCTGTGCAGATTTTGGAATATGTCATTCTTCAGCATCTGACATTTTTCAAGTTGTTTAAATAAAATTATTGGTATTTTCTTAGGAGGTAGATTTTTCAGTCTGTGATTAGAGTTTGTAAAAAGAAACAAATCCAAAATTGATCTCATGAGAAAAATGTACCACTGACTTCAGAGAATGAATCTGCATTGATGCAATAAGCTTTGCTTTTCACACCCATAGAGAGGAAAACCATGCATTTACCAGATTTCACTGCCCTTCACAGTTCTCTGAAAAAATCTTGCTTTCTCTTATAAACAAGTGTTAAAGACATTCTACGAGTTACTGACACAATCTACCAGAAGCAAAAGTTCCAGAAATGTTTTCCACTATATGCTTGGTTTTTTATTGGTTCAGTCCTCTTCTACTAACAAGCTATGGAAATAGAGCCTAGAAATCACTTGGGAGTAGGGGTAGTATATGCTGGAATTAATTTTGTCTGTGAGAAGGTATCCAGTGCACACTGTCTATGAACAGCAGCTTTTGCCCTCCAGTTGAAACCGGATAATGAAAAGGAAACTGAAATTGATATTCTTCTGACAAGAGCTGTTGAGATCCAGTTTTCAGTCATCTCTGCCTTAACACAACCACACTCAGGAGGCCACTTTGGCTGCACTGTAGCTTTAATTAAACACACCTCTCAGTTTTGCTTTTAGTGAGCAAATGCTCTCATCAGTGAAACCACAAACCAAGGCTGGCATTAGTTGACCATGTCAGTTAGATATCCAATAGCAGGACTCCCAGATGTCATGGGCAGGTTTCAGTTTGCCAAAGTCAGTAGCCAGATTCTCAGAAGCTTTTGGCACATTGGACGCAAAGCTGTTGAGTGCCTGAAAAGGAGCAATGAACCTGTGAAAGTCTGGCTCCTGTTGGGCAGAGACTGAGCTAGAGAATGGCACTTCCAGCCACAATGAAACTTGTCCTGTTGCTGTCAGCTCTGGGCATGTTCAGCAGGTTATCAGAGTGTTCTGGCACTGTGGCTGTCAAATCAGCCCCTCTCCTGGGCTCTGAAGTGGCATACACACAAGCAAAGCAACAGAGGTAGAGATACACTCAGAAACAAAAACTTCTCATGTCCCTGGGATGCTTAAAGCTTAAGAAAAATTGCTCCTCATTCTGCACAATCCCAGGTCTGACACCTCACAGCTTCCTGCTGAGCTGCACAGCTCTCAGCACTAAGCAGCGTTTTTATCACCACTTGACAATTGTGAGCTCATGGAGTTAAACACTTCTAACTTGGCTCTCAACTCCAGCTGCCCTCTGCGCTTTGCCAAGGCTCCTGTAGGAGTGCCAACACAATCAGCTTCTGCTGGGGACAGACAAGAACTGGTCTGCCTTTTCAGGAAGAACTATCTGTAGTGAAATACAGAATTTTGCCAAATTTATATATACATATACATATACATACATATATATATATACACACATAGATACATACATATATATACATATATATATATATATATACACACACACACACACTTACACACATACTAGAAGGAAATTGTGTCTGGTTTAACAACAATTCCTGGTTCTTGAATTTTCTGACTTCTATCATAGCTCCTCACACAACAGTTTCTGTTATTTATATTCCCATTTAATTGGGTTTAGGACATGACTGCTGAAATTACAGATAACTCTGCCTATCTAAAGCACTGATTTAGGTTTGGAATTGCTCAATCATTGCTTTAAAATGTTCACAACAATTTGATTTTCAGAAGCCTGTTAAGAACAGGTGTGAGACTGGAAGGGCACAGAGTAAGAGTATATTGCCTATAGGACAGACAGAAGTCCTTTTTCTGAGAAAATAGGATCAGATAAGTTAACATTAAAGAAACTGCTATGGATTAGCTATGCTGAACAGTCAGAAAACTAATGTCTGAGTCCTTGGCAGGCTGACCATCCAGAGCTAGAGACTGAGACTCAGCCCAGGACACAGAGGACAGAGGGACCTGTCTCCTGTTTCCCTCCATGGAAGAACAATCAATAAAAATTATCAAATTTCTATCACAATCCTGGAAACAGAGGACTGATGAAGAAAAATGATTGAGTGTCTGATCTAAAGCTAGTCTCAGTTACAAGAGTGCCAAAATTCATCAGTTTCAGTAGATCAGGTCTTCAAGGTTGTTTCTACTGATTGATGCCTCACTGTTGTTTCAGATGCTGCCAAATAGCATAAGCACTAATAAATTCCCAGGGAAAACCAGATTGGATGGACAGTGTACCAGACCCTTCTGCATCCTGATCAGTCTGCCCTAAGAACACATAATTAGCTAAAAGTATTTTTGACTTCTCCTTGAGGCTGCACAATCATTTTTCATTTCATAGGTCATATCTGAGAGAGCCTCTAGAGAAAGTGTGACAATGGCATTAAAATCTTTTTTTAAAAAGATTTGGCTCAAATAGAACAAATACAGCCAAGACAGCAGCAACAACACTCTCTGCATTGCCCTATAAATATTAAGTTCACAATATAATGTGTCAATTAAGGGTGATCAATGTGCTGTAGACCAATATTCAATATACCAAACAATGGAATGAGGTCAGTGCCATATTTTAAAACATAACATCCAAACTGCCATCACACAGCAAAGCCTTATAGTATTGCTGAACTCAAATTAATATAAAACCATTCTTAAGAAATATATAGATTACATGGTTCTCCTGACAATTCCAGCCAGGACCATTTACATCTGCCTTGTTTTGTTCAATTTGTTATTTCTATTCCTGAAGTACAGAGCAATCATCTAGTCTCCTGGAAGCCAAAGACAAAACTTGATGATTTATTTTTTATGCTGGTAATAAAAAGAAAATCAATAACAGAAATTAAGAAAATAATACATTCAGATGGGTAGATATTAAAAATCCATCTTTTGCTGTAGTCATAGGGAAACTTGTAAGAAAAAATTTTAGTACTATCCATGATCATTTTATACAGAGATTGACAGAAAGACAAGTAAGTTGTTTAAAGTTAATTGAGTAATCAAAATTGGCTTGCCTTTCTTTTATTTGTTTATTTTGTTGGGGTGTTTGTTTTTTGTGGTTTTTTTTTTTTTTTTTAATTTTTATTTATTTTTTTTATTGAGGACATAACCAGGTGTAAAACCACACCTGGAAGAGAAAAATCTCGGCATCTCTTCCAGTAAGATTAAAAGAAAATAATTTCAAGACTGTCTGCCAAAAAAAAGAGGTTCAGATGTCCTTAGACATACTGATACGAAATCTGAAAAGTTGCATTGGCTCACTAGCTGAAATAATAGTGTTTTGAATGTGGAAGTTGAAATGCAGAAGAAGATATCAGAAATACTTGAATTTGAAATCTATATGTAACATGAAGTCTGAAACATATATTCTTAAAATCAGATTAACACGCTGATAAAGAAAACCTCTTATGTCTTGATTGTTTATCTCTGAAATCCTCCTCTGAGGACTACATATCATTTAAGATGACAAGCTTTTGCCAAATTAAATCTCTTTATCTCAATAAAAGAGAAACAGGACAAAAATTGATGGCCCTTGTTTATTAGACACCCAAACACTGTGTTCTGCAGGTCCTTTCTGACCTTTGATTTGTGCTGTTGCCTCTGGTTCAGGTGAAGGACTGAAAAAGAGAGAATTCAGGGGATATTTTTTCCCCTTTTAGAAGAAAGGGATTCCAAGCTGCAAGGATTAAGGATTTCATTAGGGTCCATAAACAGTTGTTTGATTTCTGGAATTATATTCACAGATTCTTCACAGGCAGAGTTACTTAAAAGCAACCCTTTCACTCAGTCCCCTGGTTTCTTTTGTCACTTGTCCAAATCCATCCTTCTGCAGCAGACATTGGCCACTCTGCCTTTACTGGAAGCCAAGCAAGCAAGGTAGTAAAAGTTTCAATACTCTGGCTATTTCCAAGGAGATATAATTTATTTTTGCTGTTCAGGCCAGCAGCCCACTGGACTGCATTTCTGTGCCTTTTCACTCTCCATTGTACCCATTTTGGACAAATTATTACCATGTATTTTTGCCTTTGGTTATCCACCTCACAACTAGAAAATATATTGTGTATTTTTGACAAGCACTTGGAATTCTACTGAGTAAAAATCCAAAACAAGCTACCAAACAAAACAAACTGGAAAGCCCAAAGCAACAGAAATCTCATTAAAAGAGTTTGCTATGATTCATTATCTGACCTCCAAGATGTGAATTACTAGTCATAGGAAATAATTGTTACATGGCATCTTCAGTGTTCAGAGACTGAGAATTTCAGAAAGCTTGATTTACTGATGAGTAAAACAAAACCGAAAGATTTTAATCCCTGATTAAAAGAAGTGCATATTTTTTAAGGGAAAAGGCTCTGCATCTATTAATAATCCCTGTGAGCATCCATGACTCAAGAGGAAGCATTTAATTTTGCCTTCTTTTCTGCTATTTTCCTCCTATTTTTGAATGATGCAGAGAAGGTGGAAGTTATTCCACTGAGCAAATTTCAGCCAATAAACTGACAGTGAAGTGAATGAGGCTCTCTCCATGACAGTTCCCTCTCCCTGTGTAATCACCAGAGAGGCCTATCCATAAATGACCCTTGGTTTCCATTTAAAAGCCTATCATCTCAGTAGGAAAAGTCTTCTAAAGCCTTCTGACTTAGAGAGAAAAAGCTCTGCTAGCTGGCCTAAGGGCAATTTCTTCCTTCTGTTTACCTCTTTGAGAGGCAGCAGCCCAAATACATTACTGTCTAGAAAGCCCTGCTCATAAAATGGGGGGAGGAATAGGGAAGGGACAAAATAAAAAGAGATCTAGACCTGAGGCAGAGAGGAAACCAGGGGATTTCATCCTTTAGTGCAAGCAGCATGTCTGACAAGAAGTGCATTATTAAGATTTAACTCAAGATCCACTCCACTACAACCTCTTTTATTTTTGTGGGGCCATATCCATGCAACTTCCCCTGACAGTGCAATTTACTCTATGAAAGCTCTTTGTCATAAGAGGCATTGCAGGACCCCATGGAAATGGTGATCACCACCATGCTAGTTTGCCGCTAACTTTTTGTGGTGGTTTGACCAGGAAGAAGTGGGAATTCTGGGATGCTGTGGTCAAACCAATGGGGCACTGACTCTGTGCCAGGCTCAAACCATGACACTTTTACTAATTCTTTCAAGCTAACATAACCCATTAAAATAAAACTCAGTCCCTGCCTGGATCAGCCTTACAGCATGGGCTAGACAAGCATGAGCACTTGTTTGCAAGGCAGTCTGCTCCCTGCCCAATAAAACAAGGACTGACTTTTTCCTCCTCTCTGGAAAATGATCCTTCACAACAGCTGCACCCAGCATCCTCAAGACTTTCACAGAGAGCAGCAGTCATTTAGGACTCTTACCTGGTGTGTGTGACATAGACCCCTTGATGAGGGATCACATGGTCTCAATGGAAAAGTCTCCATGGACAGCAAAATATATTTAAACGATGTTCAGGAGAGGTCAAGCCCCTGGACAGCTTCCTTGCCCGGGCAATTGAGCAGAATAAAACAAAGTTGAGTTTTGTTTTCCTTTCCTTTTGAGCTCCTAGCGCAGATAAAGCCTGACCAGAAGAGCTCCTGAAGCCTGGGAAGGTTGCAGGGCCAAAGTTGTCTCCATCAGCAAACTCCCACAGAGGGAGTTGCCAACAGCAGGCTCACATTGCTGCTCCCAGCTAACCACAGCTGAGCTCCTTTCCCTCTGGAAGAGCCCTCATCTGTCACACATGGACACAGCAATGCTGAGAGAGCAAGATCTCATCCTGATGAGGAACCAAAGTGTCACTTTCATGCCTTGAGGCTTGTGTCTCTGTTCTCTCACCACACCTCTCCACAAAGCCTCTCATTCCCCACCCCCTCGTTCTGGCTTCTTCATGGGGGCAACAACAGCTGAGAGCCTCCCCTTCCCATCCCAAGCATCTGGCCTTCATCTAGCAGGCTTTTACACTCCCACTAGCATGCAAAAACAACCAGAAACAACCACCCCAAAACCCTAATGAAACCCCTTAAATGCCACGCTCCATGGCAGGGCTGATGTTGCATTCCTAGGAAGCTGCAGATTTCCTTAAAGAGGCCCATAGGCCTTGGTGTTACCTGATATGATAGCTCAGCTGAAGAGAAATGATTTTGTAGAACTGCAATCTGGCTAATCACTGGAAAAAAAAAGCCAACAAAAACAAGCAGTGAGAAACTCTCTGCGCTGCCTGACCTGTACTGAAAAATCAAAGTCAATGTATTTCTAGATGTTTCTAGAACAACAGCCTTGAGCCCAGCATCACTCACTCTCAGACAAAGCTCAATGTGGCATCTGAGACTTGAGAAAGTGTCTCAGCAAAGATGCACAGATAATTTGTAGTAATTGCAGGTGGCTCATGCAGAGCTGTGAGAAGAAGCCTCCCTTGAGTCAACTTACACTTAAGTTGGATTTCTTCCAAGAAGATGCTTGACTTAGTGTTGCTTTTTTTTTAATCAAAGCCAAAAAAGGAATTAAAAAAGCTTTTAATCACTGTAAGAATCCCATTTAATCAGCCCACTGTCTGAGTTTGTTTCTTTAGCACTGATGAATTAACCTAATCACAGTGTGATTTAGCTAAGGGTTTTGATACTGTAATATTACAAGTTTTTCTGTTAGTTGCTTGCATTTGTGTCTGTTACAAACCTTGCTTACAGAAAAAGGTTGATAGGAGAGGTCTTAAAAGCAACTCCTGACCAACTTAATAAATTTCCATGCTCAGACCCTGCTACTCTTATTTTCCAAATGGGCATATTTAAATAATTTATAGGAACAGTCCTATGATACAGGTGATTCAAATTATGCAAACTGAAACCAAGTAAACAAATCCAGTGGTTTCTAAGTGAACTAGATATTTGAAGGGGAAAGGAAGGTAAGAATCTGAAGTAGCCAGGGCCATAAGTTACATTACTTGTGCTGCCATCATATCCTCCACTTTCTCCCCCCTTTCCTGAGGAATTCATTCAGACATTGGACTCACAGCTTTTTGTCTGGCTACTCTGAAATGCACAAGCTAATGAAAGTCTGCCTGCTGCTGAATTTGGAAAGAAACCACAATCACATTTAAGACAAACTGGTTAAGGCAAAGTCAGATGTAACAACAAGATTGGAACAAGTTTAAACTCACAGCCCAGTGGAGTCATGGCCAGAGAATTTGTCTGCAACCATATGGTATCTGCCATGAGAATGTCAAGAAATATTGTTCTTAGCCACATAGCTGTCTGAGGGACGGCAGATGGAGGAAACACTACATGTGCCAGCCTGTCTAATTAGCTTAGAGGCTTTTAATTCCTTCGTTGTTTTTTAAATGCCACTCTATCAATATCTGATCCAATGACCATGGAAGTGGAGGGGAGTTTCTCCACTGGCTCTGGTACGTGCTGGCTTCAAACCCACACAGTTTATGTAAGAAAGTATTTGGCTGCTGGCTAGTTGCAGAATTGTTTGCAGGACACAGGGAAGAGAAATAAAATGGATCAAAAACAAGATGGAAATGAGGCTACTTCTGAGCATTAAATGCTCAGGGATTTACTGTGAGTCTATGGTAAAATGGACATTTCACCCTAAATCCAGATTTGGAATGGTTTTGTTTGTGCTTATATCAATAGAAAAGCACCCTAAAGGCTGGTTTCCTTTTCTTGCTCTCAGAAAAGATTTTTTTTTTCTCCCAGTAAAAGCTCTGCTGCTTTTTCTGTTCGCATGATGTTTTCTCATCTCCATCCCATGCTCTTGCACAATGACATGCTGCAAGGCATCAGTGCCAGGGATCCCACTTCCCCAAGGGTGGATTGCTGTCACATCAGCTGCCTGGCTGGCTCCAGCTGCTGTACTTCATCCCATGCCAGATTTCCCTGTCACAGGAAAAACAAGGCATACAGCAGTGGGACAGTCACCCACCCACTGTGGGGGCTCCAAAACCTTCAAGAGCAGAGTTGCTTCTGCACAAGGGAATCTCTTGCTGTGCTGAATCATGGCACAACAGAAGGATTCAGGCTGGCTGGGCAAAGAGAAAGTGTTCCTTTGCTTTGGGAAGGAGCTGGCAGACTGTGCAGGAAAGCTCTGCTCCAGAGCAGCACTGAGCTTGTTAATGGTGCCTGCTCATGCTGGGCTGGGAGATCCTCTCATTTTATTTATCTGCCAAGCTGATGGCTGCTGCCCAGACAGCCCTCACACAACCCAGAGTGACCAGTGACATGTTCTGTCCTCAGGACTGGCCTGAGCTGACCATGGAGAGAGGTCAGTGACTGACCAGTGACCTGGGCTTGGCTTACACATTCCTCAAACAAACCTCACAGGGATGGCTGAGGAGGAAGCATTGCCATTTCTATCTCATCCACATGTACAGGTACATGGGTGATGACAGCACTCAGATAATACAAAATAGATGACGGCGTTGAGATAAGGCAAAATAGAGTTCAGATTTGTAATCCAGTCCTAAACATTATCACACTGCATCTTGGGGCATCTTGCTCAGCTTGGAGTGGCATTGAAAATAAAATCAGGTCCTGTGGCTGTGAGCCAGGCAGGTTTAGAGAGGCATGGTTTGAATAACAGCACTTTTTCACTGCTGTGTGCTTGGGCATGCCTTGGTGTTAGACAAAGGAGGAACATTTCCAGCAAAGCAGCCTGCTTTTGTTCCACTTCCCCTCTGAGGTCTGCAATCTTTTCAAGACTCTCCAGACTTTGATTTGCACTGCACAAGGCAAGGCCAGAATGAATGTGGTCTGAATCTATCACTCAGAGAGAAAGATGTCATTCAGATTCTGAAAATACAGTTTTTACGAAAACAAAGAAAAAAAACCAAAATGAAACAAACTACCTGTAGAGCAGAGGTTTTGCTCACAAATGTACATTGCTGCTCATTCTTATGACAGGCACACAACTGTTTGGAAAGGTTTAGTCACAATTTTCACACAAGAATATGGTCAAGATCTCTGTCCAGGCAGGCACATAGTTTTTGGTGGTTGTGATTTTTTTCCCTATGGAAAAAAAAATTAGCTTTGGTGGACATTATTTCCATAGCACAGAGGTGCCTTCACACATATCTGGACTGGCAACTGTGCTGGGCATTATATGGCTCTTCCTCTAACCCCCTTGCTCCAGTTAATTTGTTTCTGCTTTAGAACTATTACCTAATGGGAAATTAGATCTTAAACACTGAGTTTGCATTGAAATCTTACTGAATGCTGGTTTTGGCCTGAGTTTGTTTCACTTGAAGACTCTGCCTTGAAAAAAAATGGATAGAAAATTTCATGCACTACAAAGAGCTCTCCTCTGTTCTTGTATTTTTAAAGTCTTTACAGCAATTCTTTCAGGAAGCTTCCTAAACTTTAACAAAAAAAAACCAAAAAAAACAGTCCTAATCTTGCATGGGCTGATACGGGACTATTTTATGTTTTGTTATGGTCCATGAGGAGCTGTAGTCAAAATGAAGATATTTTCCTTCCTGCCTCATAGAAATAATCATCGTCAATTACACGTTCTCCAGTGTAACCAATCTCTAAACTCTGAGATGGAATTTTTCATTTTTTCTGACTTGATATTCTAAATTGTATAGTGTAAATTTTAAATAACATTTTATATGAAAAACATACATAATTTCCCCACAATGATTTAAGTTTTTTTTAAATTGACTTGCTGGTCTTGCTCAACATTTTCTACTCCACAGTTCTAACCACAATCATAATCCACTCAGCATATGGCAAAATCTAAGAAAATTCAGTCAGAGAACCATTAGAGTAAGTGGAATGAGACACATTGCCTATTTAGCCTTATATATTGCTTGCAGGAATTGCTTTTGCTTCCAGGGAAAGAAGTTTTACTTAGCATGTAGATCTTCAATTATTAAGTGTAATGACTCAGAAGAAAATGTTATTTTCTGTCCCCTGGAGATAAGTAGCTTATGACTTCAAGCACACTGGTAAATATCCCAAAGCTTGAATTCTGGATAGCAGTATTATTTCTATAACTTTGCAAGTTAATGCAGAATTCCTACTTGTTTAGCAAACCCCAGTACTGTGTGCATTGAGATGTGAAGTGATTGGCAAACAAAGCCAAGGAAAAAGGAAAAAAAAATATGTCACATTATGGACTCGCCTCACTACAGGACTGAGAAGAAACACTTCTTTTCCTGTAGTTACTAGTTAGAAGACAGGCCAGTGCTCACCAACAGATATAAACCAAAGACTGGTATTGAAGCATTTGACTCAGATGGGATGTGACATTTCAAGGGATTTTGTCAGTTATGGGGTTGAGCCCCTGCATTTCTTGCAGCTGTGTATGAGATCAGACCCTGTAGGTCCACAGAAAGCCCAGAGTACAGAACACTCCACATTACCAACCACCAAGCCCCTTAAGAACCCTTCTGAAAAACTGAAACGTGATTGAACTGTGGAGCAGATGGGAAAGATCAGTTTCCCACTTAAAATGAAAACTACCTGTACTCTTGAGGTTGAATTCATCATCACTTGTAATAAATTTTATGTTTCATTTTCTCCTAAGCAAGTAGGTGACACACTTTCTGGAAAAAAAAACCACTGCCATCTATAATATAGAAGCTGCCCTTCCCATAAAAAATTACTATGAGAAACAAAACTAGAAAAGTTTTATCACTGTATTCTTGACTTCACACTACACTACCAAAAATTGATCTGTGCATAATTAAGAGCTTCCTTTAGCTAATTTGCTTCATCTTGACCTTTGAAAGTATTTATTGTACAGGCAATACTCTTGCATTTCAGATAATTCACTACAAGCCCTCTGATAACATAATGCAGCTGATAACACAATGAAACTGTTAAGAAATCTGTTTAATACCAGAAAGAAGAAACATAATATTTTAATATTAGAAAGTTCTGTGAGAGCCAGCAAAGAAAATAAGTTATCTGTTGTATAGGAAGACATCAGAACTTAAAAATATTAAACATCAGCTCCAGATACATCACTCAGTTCCTTTGGCAGCAAAGCAGGGACTTCTCATCCATAAAAGCAAAAGAATTATGGAAGTGATCAATGCAATGCAGTCCTGATGTGGCAGGTGTCCAGATCAAGCTCTGTGTACAAAGATCCACGAGGTCACCAAAGCTCAACGGGGAGCCATGAGGGAAATTTTCAATAATTTCACTCAGAAAGAACACTGCTAATAAACTTACTGCACATCAGGACTGTTATATATCTTTCATGCTGCTTTGAAAATACTGTTTTGTTATGAAATTTTTGTTTACTATTCAACAAACAAACAGCATCTGACTACATCAGAACTGAGAGCAATAAGCAATAAATCACAGCAGCAGTCAGGATAACAGAATTGTTGAAGAGAGATGGCATCTGTGCTGCAAAGGGACAGATTGCCAGATGCCACCTCCTCAGGAGATGTTCTGGAACAGCATGAAGTGAATGATAAAAGGCTTAAATGCTTATCAACTTGGGTTGACCATGGACATAACAAGTATTTCAGAAGGGGCTGTAAGGTTTGGAGGAGAGGTTGTGGAAATGACACCATGCTCTGAGGTTTCCCCAAAAAACACAAGAAGCAAAAGCACAGAGAACGTGATTGCCAAAGGAATGCACTGAGCCTCACTACAGGTTCTGCAGGTCCAGGACAATTCACAACTCCTTCAATGTGTTGGCTCTGAGCTACAACAACACCTAAAGCCAGAGCCTTCAGTGAGTCTAGCCCAAGAACACCACTACAGAAACACAGATACAGGTATCCAAACATATGAAGACACCAACATTTGCCATAAAAATACAGTGGAAGCATCCCACTGCTGGCTTAAACACTGGGGCCAGGCACAGGCTGGAAGATGTGCACAGACATAGCAATTCCAGGTCTCCAACACAGGGAGGATACCCTGTTTCATCCTAAGCATAAAAGGCTAACTGAGAGGCAGGTTCATGTCTTTTGGGACATACAGACAGGTGGACATGTTGACCACATGGTGTTGCTAGTGAAGTGTATTTTGTGATCTGGGCTCAAAGAAAATTTAGAAAATGAACAGTTACCTCTGATGTGCTTAGAATAGAAATTACTATGCAGGACTGTTGAGTCTGAATCTGGTCTAGCTGGGGAAATCACAAAAGATTCTTAAAATCAGAGAATATCCTGAGTTGGAAGGGACCCACAAGGATCATAGAGCTCAGCTGCCAGCCCTGCACAGGATCATCCCCCAGAGTCACACCATGTGCCTGAGAGCATTGTCCAAACACTTGAGGAGCTCTGTCAGGCTGGTGCTGTGATCACTGCCCTGGGGAGCTGCTCCAGTGCCCAAACACCCTCTGGGGGGAAAACTTTTCCCTGTTATCCAACCTAAACCTCCCTGACACAGCTTCACACCCTGTCACCAGACGCCAGAGCAATCAGTATCTGACACTCTTCATTATGAAAAAGCTGCAGGGTTCTATGAGGTCCCACCCCAGTCTCTAGTTTAGGCTGAACAAGCCAAGTGACCTCAGCTGTTCCTTGTATGATTTCTTCTCTAGACCCTTCATCACCTTCTTAACTCTCCTTTGGGTGCCTTCTAATAGCTTTATATCTTTCATAAATTATGGTGCCCAAAACTTACCATAGCCCAACACTCAATTGTACTCTAAAGAAATCCTGTTATCTATGTATTTTGTCCTAGAAATAAAACCCAAGCCCAAACCAACAAAATATTAAAGGCCTGTATACCATCATGGAGATCTGAACAACAGAAAACAATCTATGCTTAGGATGCAAATGAGGTATTAGATAATAGTAGGAGGGAAAACAGTAGGGGTATTGCATAGCTTGGAAATAAAAACACATCAAAAGATTATTCCTAGTTCTTCCCATTTTGGAGGGAAATAAAAGTTTTCTTAATCAGGTGTATTGTGGTGGAGCAGAAGTTGCCTTACAGTGCAGGAAACATTCTTCAAGGAAAAAATGGATTAAAAAGACCAAGGAACAAAGAAGAAAAAGCTAACAAAAAAAACCAAAGCAAAGCCTGAATAGAGCCTTAATTATACATGTTGAATAAGATGCTCACTGGCTGCTTTTGTTTAACATAATTTTAAGGCAAAGTCCTTTAAGCACTGTGGAGAGAACGTAGATGGTAAATCAGGCTGCTCATTAACTGCTGTGATTCTGAAATATTTTACATTTCCTGTTCAGGTCCTGGTTTAGGCCTTTTTTGTGTGTGTGTGTGTGTGTGTTAGTGATTAACCTCTGCAGGGAAAATAGAGGGGGCTAAATGGATAATCCCAATTAAATATGACAAAAACATTTGTCAGCCTAACAGTACATCTTTTCTCTCCCTTTCCTTGGGCAGTACATAGTTGATCTCTGCAGGAGGGAACCCTCCAGAAAATCACCCGGGCATCAG
The DNA here is from genome assembly GCA_020466415.1 of Ammodramus savannarum pratensis. Taxonomy (NCBI): domain Eukaryota; kingdom Metazoa; phylum Chordata; class Aves; order Passeriformes; family Passerellidae; genus Ammodramus; species Ammodramus savannarum. The sequence goes on along the minus strand of JAHXMQ010000566.1, from coordinate 8,172,044 downwards.
CAGTTTTGATTATGAGAAAAATGAGTACAGCTGTACTGTAAAGAGGCTTGCCTGTTCTCTTTACAGACAGACTGCAAGGAGCTTGACAGTGTTCTGAAGGCAGTATTAAAAGCACCACGATGGCCACATCCCTGTGAAACATCCCACTACCTGGTTCAAAAAAATATTTTGAGGGAAAATGTTCTTTGACACTGTACATGAACACAGCTTCTGGCCATGGAAATATGACATTCCTTCCCTCTCAAAAACCCCACTCCCTCAAGCCCAATGCTATTTCCTGCACAGAAACATCTGATCCTGTTTGATGGCAAGGTGACTTCCAATAGCTGAGCTTTCGAGATCTACTCTAGTTCAACTTTTCCAGTTTTTGTCTGGTAAAGAAGATCAGGATGTAAGTTAGCTAATCAGTATGAAATTCAAATAATTCTCTGGTATTCATCACAAACCCCCTGGAAACGAAAAGCCAAACAGACTCTTGACATTTATGTAGGTCTTTCTCTGCCTAATTGCAATGAAAAGATATTTGTATGAATTTAATTTCTTTCTGGTTTAAATCTCTCTTGGATTCATATTCAGGGGATTTTGTGTTAGATCTTAATATCTATAAAAAATACTTGTGATGGTGTTTGATTTTTATCATCTGTTCTTATGACATGGTTGCCATGTTCCTCTGATATTCTTCACCTCTATGAGCTCATTCAAGGGCACTGAGGCAGACCCCATCTAAGCACAGAAGTGATGTTTATGGCTATACAAAGATTAAAGCTAAATGTCAAAGTACAGAAGGAGGCATTGTAAAGGGTAAGTATTAAAAACTAATAACCCAGCAAAAAAGTGCTTGGAGCAGGTGAAGAGTTTCACTGAAATTCCCTTTGTATCAAATTGGAGACTTTTGCCCTTTGCTCCGTGTGGGAGGGGGTGAGAAGAAATAAATCAGAAAGTACTTGAGAGAAAAAAAAATGCAGAGAATCTTCCATTTTATTGTAACCAATATATTCTCATATCTTAAATCTAGCTCAATGTTCTTTCCACTCAGTTACCAGCGAATACAGCAAGCAAGAAACTATTCCTATGTGTATCACAGAAAACATCAATAAGAAAATAGTTGTTTTTTCCAGACGACAAGACTTGAGTGATATTTTGTGGGACAGTCTGAATCTGGGTACAAAAAACCCAGAAGATAGGATTCTAATGAGGATTAATTGACTTTGTGGTGAAGAGAAGCAGAGAAAAACCAAGGGCAATAAGACAATGGTAAAGGGCTCAAAAGAGAAATGGGCAGGAGGCAGAGCAAGAGAGGGATGCAGACAAAGCAGCAGAGATGTCCTGCTCTAGTAATCAAACCATAACCAGAAGGTGAAACCTATATCCAGTGAAACCAAAAAATTTCAATTACTTCTTAGACTTACTGATTGAAGAAGGCTTGGACAATCTATTATTCCTCAAACACCTCCTGCTGTAATTCTCCTGTTGAAGAGAAACTTTTCAGGGGTTAAGTGCTATTCACTGCACTGGCACCAGATTTCCTTGATATTTCCAGCAACTAACTTAGTCTCCTTATCTTATTTTTCCTCATCTGAAGAGGGGGTTGGTAATTTCAGTTTTATTTATTTTGCCTATTCTGATTAAAAGTCCAAGCCAAGCATTCTTTCCTTCACTGCATTTAACTCAAACCATGTAAAATTCAGAACATATTTTTTCTGCACTTTGAGGCATCTTTCAGCTTGTCACTGCAGACAGAAGGGCTGAGAACTTTATGGGGTTTTTTGTAAAAAATGGGTCATATAGGGCTTTTAGGGTCACTTCTCTAAAGAGGCAGCCAGTATTACATTGTCAATAATAAACCCACAACAATTTTGCTGTGTTTACAAACACGTGAATTTTATCCCCTTTGAAGTTTGTAGATGTTATTTAAAGTGACTATAAAACCCTAAACTCCAGATTTTCAAAGGGCAGCTCCTGAACCTCTGCTTCTTCCTCTTCTCATCTCACCATCACTCTACTACAAAAACAACCTGCACAGAGCTAAGCTTCAAGCACAAAAACAGTGCTTTGAACCAAGAGATTCTGAAAAATCAGAAAAAAACCAGTCTTGTTATTTTATCTGCAGACCTCTACCAAAGAGGAATGTTTTCTGGTGTTCAATGGAAATCGTCCAAACAGAAAGAAGTCTCATGAGATCTTGAACACATGATAGGATGGGCTTACTGTGACTGCCATGAAAAACACAAATAGTGAGATTATATTAATTTTCCCCAAGGCAAAGGAGAGGTCATTTTAAATTTACCAGGATGCAAGAACACAGATAAACAGGTTCTGTAAAAGTTACTGAAATGTTCTGAAAAGGATTTGTTGGTATCAAGAAACCCCACCTACACCCACTGGAGTGTTTTATCATGTCCTTAGATCTATTCCATGCTACAAATCTTCCAGATGAGCAGGTCAAGATGAAAGTTAACATGAACATCGAGGGTAAAGGGTAAATATTCTGATTAGTTGTGGCCAGAATTAACCTAACCAGATCCTTTAATTTTTCTTTCCATAAATTCTAGTATAGGTCACAGCAGACCTTGTTTCAACTTGGTGCACCTCTGAATTCTGAGAGTTGTAAAGCCACACTGTTAAACACCATAGCCAGATTTAATGACAATAGAAGACACTTTGTGAAAATGGAGAGAAATTGAGATTTCTAGATAGCATTGCTTTTTATGTCAAGCTAGTAGAAATTTAAATGATCATGTGGAAGTGCTTACCTAGTTCCATCTTCAGACAAAGGCAAGAACAACAGTTACAACCTGATTTCTAAGTGCAACATTTAGACTGAACTGGATCCTAAGTTTTGTACTCTCCCTGAACTTATCTTACAGGTAATGTCTCCTCACTGAATTCTGCCTCCGAGGTGCCTGGAACCATAATAATTTTTCCTATAATAAATGAAAAATTATAAAGCAATATATTGTCTGACTCCCGCAGTGTTTCCCTTGAGCACCTGATGTATGTTTTTTAACTGTTATGTAGTACCAGGGATTATGACACAGGAATCCTTCCAGGTAATAAATTGCAAATGTTTGTTTGCTATGCATGAATGTAGAAAACACAGCTTCATATTATTGGTTTGAACCATAGAGTTAGAATTCCTTTTCTTAAGCAAATACTCTAATCCTGAAGTTTCTTTCTTTCCAAGTGAATTGAGGATGTTCTGCCTGAAGACACAGCTTGAGAGAAACTAAAAGTCTTTCAGTACACAAAGGGGCTATGTGAAATGGAGAAGGGCTTTTTAAATTACATGGGTTGATAGGAAAAGGGGAAATGGCTTTAATATTGAAAAAGGGTAGGTTTAGATCAGCTATTAGGAATAGATTCTTTGCTATGATTGTGGTGAGGCCCTGGCACAGGGTGCCCAGAGAAGCTGTGGATGCCCCGTTCCTGCAAGGGTTCAGGGCCAGGCTGGCTGGGGCTCTGAGCATCCTGCTGGAGTGGGAAGTGTCCCTGCCCATGGCAGAGGAGTTGGAACAAGATGATCTTTGAGGTCCCTTCTAATCCAAACCATTCTGTGTTTGAGTGAGAAACTCCATCCAAGGTCAAGTCAGGGAAAAAACCCAAAGCCAACACAAAACATTTTCTTACAAAACCCCCGGAACACTAAGGCATTCCTAACCACTTCCAGCTTTAATGGCATCTCTTGACCTTTTGTGTCAACTGACTAGCTCCACTGTGACTTCAGCTGTGTGAAAGGTCTTTAGGATTCAGATAGGTCAACCAGCTCAGAACGCCCCATGTGGAGAGGAAACTTAGAATAGCACAAAGGCATTCCTGCAAAATTAATCACTGATCCTTTTGCACATATTCCCCACCAAAACCACCAGTTTTAATAGTGACTTTTGGTGGGAAAGATGTTTGTCCTTTTATCTCCAGAGTTTACTAGTTTCACAAATAGTAACAAATAGCACTTGATGCTCAACTCAGCACTACAGCAAGGAACTTGCCCTTTTTATGCACAAAATAGACAGAAATTCACAGTCAATGTTATAACTTTTCATATATTACAAGTCACAGATTTATGAATGAAGACAGTTTGGATAAGCTGAATAATAACCTTTGCAGGATAGAGCAGAATAAATTTACAACACAACTGCCACTTTTACAGGTGAGCTGTCTCTTTTTATGATGGAGGATAGGATGCACTCAGACAGAGTTCTGTAAATTCCCATGTTAATGTACTTTTTTTAATGGAGTGTCCTAATAATAAAAAAGGTAAATCTGCCTGTAAAGTTGTCATTTGGAATGGTATTGCTTTAGAGGGTGCAATGCAGAGGGAAGAAAACCCTCCACTACAGAGCTGTTTCAAAACTCCTGTGTAAACAATTATTGGGGTTCTTTTTGTTTGTTACTGATCTGTCACTGTTGCTGACCCTTTCCCTCCTCCCAGCCTGTGCTGTTCAACACTGAATCATTCCCCAAAGGGATCTGCAGAACCAAACTTGCTCTCTGCTGCTCTTATTTCAAAAAACAAAAACATCTCACCCATCTTCAGCGCCCAAAATGCTTCATTACAGTCAGATGTATCTACCAAAAGAACCTTTCAAACTACATGCCTCTGAGTCTATAGGTGACTATTAAAAATTAATAAAGAGCACAGTTTTATTCTCTAATTAATCTTGTCTAGAAAAATACATTTTAGCTCATACACTTACTGCTTTGACTTTTTTCTTTAGAACTACCACACTTCCTTATGGGTGTAAGGAAGGAAGGGTTTTGGCCTCTATTTCAACTGAAGTTTCATTCCAAAGAGTGGTGAATTTGAAGTCCAGAACTACTGTTATTCCTAAGCTTACCCATACCTTATAAACGCTTTGAAATAAAATTAAGTGTTTTTATTCCTGTATTAATTTAGAAGTTGATGTATCAAAATATTTGCATTACTTTTTTATAGATAAAGTAATAAAAACTGCTCTAAAAATAACAGGTCCTATGACATTTTTGTACTAGGTCGTTTTGATCATTAAGATGTTCTATTTCTTGCATTGCTGAAATAATAATAAAACTCCACAACAGTCTGCCAAGTTTTAATTACAAGATTATAGGGGTTGAATTCTAAATTTTATTTGCTGCTAGATTTAGCAAGTAAGTGTCTATCTAAGCTTCCTTTCCCAAGCTCTGTTCTGCTATGCAACACACTGTTCCATGATTCCTTCTTTTGACTTTATGCCAACAGCCAGAAATGTATGAAAACCAAGAGCTATGGAAGGTTTTGTGCTGACTTCAGAAAGAAAGCATATAAATGGATAACTGGACACCAATCCCAGAATTAAATAGCAAGACTTCCAAATCTAGGGTTTCTTTTTTATATATAAAATGCTGAAAGAAAGATTGATTCAAAGACACTGATTGAGTCTCTTGTTTGCATGAAGCAGGATTCATTATCTAGCACAGCCTTTGAACACAGAGTTTTAACTTCAAGCAACCAGCCACAAGCTAGTTTAAAATCAGCAGCAATCTGCCTACAAAGAAGTACCCATAGGCTTCTTTAGGTTGTAGGTTGGTGTCATTATCATTCAAAAGACACAGGATTAAACCTTTTCCTGAACATCCAGTAAACCACCAAAAAAATTCCATTAAACAACTGATTTCATAGTGCATTATAGAACTTCATAGCACTCACCTCTGCTTGCTGAACCAGAGATGATTGCTGCTTAGACTGTTCCACCACAAGAAATAATTCTCCAAATATTCACCACTAATCACAGCACCTAAATAAAATAATTCATCCCACGAAAAAATTACAGCTACTACAAGACTTCTATATTGGCTCAATTTTGTGCAGGTGGTTGAAGGTGGATTTGGGATTAAATTCACCGGAAGGATTGGAGATGAAATTCACCTGTAGCAGAAAACAGTCTTTACAAGATTTAACAATTCCTAAGCAGCATTTTGACTGGATCAATTTTTTTTAAAATAAAAATAAAGATAAAATTGAAAGAAGAAAAACAGTTGATACAGTCATGAGTAGTTTAAAATTGAAAAAATATGGTTAGTACAGTCTGCTCATCTTGGTTGTATAGTGATAGGAAAAATCTGAAGGAGGAGAAAGAGATCTTACAGTGAAACATTTGGGACAAGCCTTTGTATCCATTTGTATAAAAGACATAGTATTCTGTAATGATAAAAATGTAGAACAGGACCTTGTCTTTCTCATTTAATCCCATATGGACTCAGATAACAAAAAAAGATCAAACAAGCTCAGCAGAGCGTTCCCTCCAACCATCAAAAGAAAATGCTGGCTTGGCTTTATTTTCCAAGCAGCTTGGCAATAGCTATTCTTATTTCAAAACTGTTGGTGATCTGTTTTTGTAAGTCAAAGGTATCTGACTTGTCACAGTTGTATGCATTTTCCTGGAAATCATGGGAGACCACCATCAGTTCAGGAATGTCTTGGGAAATCCACAAACGTTCTGCAAGCATTTAGTGGGTGACTGGCAATTTTGAAGGAGGCTGTACTTGGTTACCCAAACATTTTAACAGGAAACAGATCCTCTGAACAGAAATAAAGGCTGTTGAACAAGAAGGAAGATTGCAAAAGTTTACCAGGCTGACCCCTCCACTGGACACCAGGTCAGTGCCCACAACTGCCTGTAAAGAGAAACTGCTTCATCACAAAGTGATATTGGTACCATGACCTGAGATAATTCCCTTTAATAGATTTAGCCATGTTTGCTGAAGCCTTCATAAAATTTTAGTCACAAGTCAGGAGAAAAATCTGATGCAGAAAGGGATGTGGGAAACATCTCTGTTACATTCTGTTGGCTCTGAAGCTGTGGAAAGTTTAAACTGTATCAAAAGTCTTCATCCATCCTTAGGTTAGGTTGAGTCAAATTTATCTCCTTATTACTGAAATTCAAGAAGTTAAAGAAAATATTGAATAAGTAAGCAGATGTTTTCAGTTATCCTCCTTCCTGAAAAGGAAGTTGTTCAGACAACCAAATGAGGTGAAATAAATAGAAAGTACATTTTGAACATACAGCTCTTCCTGTGAATCCTTTATGGGAAATGGATTTTTTTTCCATACAGAAGTTGCTTACAAAGTAAAGGTCTTGTTTATAGATTTTAAAATATTCATGCAAACATAACAACTTCTGTTGTATTTTCAGACTTTTGATCCATTTACAATGGGAAAAAAGAGTGTGTGAAAGGTTTTGATTAGTCTTAGAAACATCTTAATTCTTGGAGCACAGAAAAACATTATCCCTGCATTTTGTTTTTTTAATATTAACTCTGCATTAAATCCCAGGAGTAGCATATTTCTATGACTTTTGCATAAGAAAAATGCCAATATTGATTTTTAATCACCATTCTATTATTATGCATATGTTACACAGTAACACTTCCATGATTCTAATTCAGTACTCTGCAACCTGTAAATGTCCTCTGATACTGCACAAATCCCACTGAAGGCAGTGAAGGAAAAAAAAATGTCTACTCATTTCTACTCCTTTCACTGTGCTTTGGAACAGTATTCCCTAAAGACATTCAGGCTTACATGCCACCCTGTGTTGGACCTGCTCTGTTCCTGCATCTTCTTAAATGCAGCAATTGAGCCTGAAAGTTCTTATAAATCACATAATTGAGAAAGCAATGCACATAAAAGGAATTATAGCAATGCCATTTTTATTTTGTAATATCCTGGACCAATGCCCAGGATGGACTGCACTCAGAGCTCCCTAGGTGATCATTACGGTTCAACAAAGGTTTGGGAAAAATCATACTACAGACAGTAAGCAAGTATTGAGTAGAGCCATTGAAACTGTTTATGTTTCAGCCACAATAGACTGTCACTAAGGAGATAGAAATTGCTACCTAAACTCATGACCAGAATTCAGAATTACCAATGGTTTCTCCTCCATACAACCAATATATTCTTGAAGACAATCCACTGACTTCCAGAGTCACCCAAAATGACAGTGGCTTTCTGAAGGACTATTGTTTAATGCTATTTAACTATTCAACTTTTGAATCAGCTTTTTATTGCAGTGGAATTGCTGTGCATTGATCCTGGTATGTCTAACATTTCTGTTGAAGCTACACACTTTTTGATAGTGGCTTTTCACATTATTACTATGAGTCAAGACTTACCTCAGCCTATAATCCAAAATTTTTCTTTTGACATAAACCCTTGTGTTTGATTTCACTACTTATTGACAAGTTTAAAATAAAGAGAGTACAGGTTTCTATGTGTCTGCTTTTTTAGGGATGTGTATCTCCCAGTGAATGGATTACAAATTAAAGAAACCCAGATTTTCTACATTATCCTTGTGTAATCAAAGTTCTCCTCTGCTCTTTTTCTGAGTTTTTTCCTTATAGCAGAAAAAACGGTGCTGATGGAATTTGGGTTGCTGTTTTTGACTGAACTTGCAAATTGTATGGGAACTAAGTTATTTTGGCAACTTATCTCCCCTGCTACCCTGGGAACACGTAGGCTAAAAGGGTTCAAAAGTAATTCAGTGACACACAGAGTAATGTGTGAGCCCAGCTTTCATAAGGAGCCAGGCTAAAAACAAACTTGAACTGGAAACTTTCTCTACAATCACCAAAATGGGAACTGGCTGTATCCATCATTTGGTGAAGGGATATGAAGAGGACTGCAGAAGTCACAGTTCCTGTACCACAGTGGTCTCCCAGTGACCACTTGTTCTACCCACTGGAAGCACCGCATACAGCTCAATATCCCAGAAGGAAGAAGGGGTGGATAAACTGTGTGAGTGCTGTTCTGGAGTTCTGGGTAATACTGATGCATTTTGCTACTAATTCTGCCTTAGTGAAGCCTAATACTGACACTGTTCCCTGCACTGGCAGTGAAATCCTGGGAGATTTCTCAAAGCCTGATGGAAGGAATGGAGCTCCCTGTGTCCTGGGGAAACAGCAGTGCTGGGACACACCTGTCTGAAATAATGCTGAGTTGAGCCAGGGCACTGTGCAAATTCTGTTTGCAGGTTCTGTTGGCCATGAGTGAAATTTTTCCTGCTAGTAACTGGCTGGTGGGAATTACTAAATCCAGTGTTTTCTATAGAGAAGAAAAGAGGAAAGAAACCCCAAAAAAACCCTCTTTAAACTGCTTCCATGGTGCAGGCATGTACTGCCTTTACATTTCATTGGGGATGCTGATAGTCCATTAATGAGAAAGCAGATGCAGCAGGAGAGCCCACTATACAAACACAACATATTGCCTAAATAAATGTTGCTGCTCTGTTTCCCACATGATTTCTTGGGTTTTTTTATGGTGCTTATGAAGTTACTCCTGGTCACAGGAGAAGTGTGAGTAGTTTTGTTTATCCTACTTGTAATATGAGAACAATTTGCAGGCTGTCATTTCATTATTAAATTTGAAAACAAACCAATCACCAGATCACTACAAGACTGAATTACAAGCCCATTTCTGCCTTACCTGTTTTAGCAAGTCTTAGTATGAGTGATGGTAGGTAAAGCTTCCACCATCAAGTACCAAAATCATTAAATGACTAATCCTTGTTGTCAACAAGATCTGCTTTCAAAGTTAAGTCTACCTTGTCCACCTTCCAAAAATTACTAGGAAATTTATGATTCAACAATGAACTCTTAATTGCTTCCTCTTTATGTTGATCTGTTTTCCTGGAAATACAATTAATTCTCTATGCTGAGCCTTTAAGAATGAAACAAATTGTAGCCCTTGCTTCTTTGGCAATGCAATCACTTTTAATCAGTGCATAATTAGAATTTAAACAGTATCAACCCATCCCTGTTGCAAGAAGGTAGCTGCACTTAAACTTCAATTACTCCTAAATTTAAAAATCAATTGCAAATAAAATGTCCTGCTGCTGATGCTAAAGAGATTAGAAAGAGCAGAATACATTCACAGGAGAAGCCAGTCATGTCAACACAATTGCAACAAGCAGCTGCCATAATGTAGGCAATTCTGTTGTAATGCAATATTAAGGCCTTTATCTAATCAAAGGCTGTGGGCTAAGGCTGTCAAAAAATACAAGATGCCTCAAAAGGCAGAATACTATTGTTTTATATATGCCTTTATCTTGTGCAGGATAAATGAGCTATTTTGCTGAAAAAATGAGAATTTAAAGGGCTTTTTAAACTGTTTCTTTTTCTCTATTTTTTCCTCTATAGAAAAGAAGATTTTTCCTTACAATCTATCTACAGCAAGATGATGATGGAAAAGTTGAAAACCACACAACCTTAGTGATGAATCTAAAGGTGTGAAATAACAAGTCCTTTTTGTACATTTTTTATCACAATTGCAGTGAGACATTGGTCTTGCAAGGAGGCAGCTGGGATGGCCTTTGCAATCGAATTTCTGGGCTCAAATTTCTGCACCTGAGTTTTCTGTGCTCGCCCCTGCTGAGTGTGCAGGGAAGGGGCTCCCGTGTGTGGCTGGAGAAGCAAAGCTCTCAGCAGGCACTGGGGAGGAGGCTGCTCCTCCTGGGACTTCTGCAAGCGGGATTCCAGGTTCACAGCAGCGCTCAGCAGGCCTGGGCTGGAAGCCAGTTACTGCCATGCCCAAGGAGGGAAGGACCATGAGCTCTTCCTGCCTTAGGCACTGCAATACCTGAGGAAAAACTTAACAAATTTATTAATATTCTTGGGTGGAGAATGCCAGAAAAAAAAATAAATTAAAATTTCATCATGTCGACTTGGAGACTGGCTCTTTTTAAGGAATTGTTCCAAACCATCTCTCTAGGGATGTGACTTTCATGTCACCGTGGTAGGAAGCAGTGAAGAATTATTGGCTGCAAAACAAAGCTAAGCTGAAATGTGCTGAAAGGAGAATTCTAGAGGCTTTACACTCAGTGGGCAGACACTGTTCTGCAAACCTGGCTGTCATGGCCCTGTCTGCTGAAGTGCACTAAAACCTTGTAATGTACAATCTCCTTTCTATCAAAATGACTGTGGGGAAAATCCCAAAAGCACTGAGATACCCAGCAAGAAAGTAGCCAGGTCTGCTCTGATGATTCTTTCAGGTTTGGTATTCCGGAAATTGAGCAAAGTATAGACCAATGACAGCAGATATTTAATAAAAGGCATGGCAAACCCCAAAAAGAAATTTTCTGCCTTCTTCTCTTTGCAGGGTAGAGAAGAAAACTTATTTTCCATCCTAGGCAGACCTTTGGCATGACTGCTTATAAATCTCCTAATTTATTTCAGATGGCAAAGGAACAGGCACATGGCAGCTGCATCAACACCAAGCAGTGCTAGTGGGCACCTCAGGTGACACAAGAAGAAACTTTTTTATTTGGAATATACATGTATTTTTTTTCTTAAACTTCTCCCTTTTCTTCTGAAACAAATCACCATGGTACTGTTCAAAGCTGCTAAAAGTTGTTGCTGAGGAAAACAAGCTGGGAAAAGTACTCAGAATACCTCTAATGGTCCCAGGTACAGGGGGAAGTAAACTCATTTTTAGAAAAGATTTTAAGGCTTTGACACATATGCAAGTGGAGGCACTGCTTTGTGTCCCTTCTGGGTATTCCATCCTTGTTTCTCCTGCAAGTGGGATTTTGCTGACAACATCTGGGCCTGAATCCTTGGACAATTTGCACAGAATGCATCTGAGAAAACTTCTTTCCTCCTCCTCATTTTTGCACATCCACTCCTACAATTTGGGCTCTCTCTCACACACACCTTGGTGTCTGCAGTCAGTTTTTATTTCTCCTTCACTAAGACACATCTCCCACTGAGGTATCATTACCTCTGCACTGAATTCTCTCACTGAATATCCTGAAAAGAAGCACAGTCTGACATCCTACAGTGTGTGAAAGTGAAATAAAAATGTTGTTTCTTTTTCCCCTGTGTGATACAAAGTTAGAAATCCTTATCCATCCCTGTGATTTGGTTATTCTAACCTGATCAAGTGCCACTCAGTACTTCTTCATCTTAGACTGTGTTAGAAGTTGCAGTTTATGTGGGGAAAAAAATATATAGAGAGAGCAGAAATGATAAATGGTGTCAAAATAATTAAGGCCAGGTTTTCCATTTTTCCTTCCCCAGCCTTTGTGTGATTTCCTACCTCTTAAACCTACCAAGGACAAAGGATATAAATTTTCCTTTGGACATAGGTGGCTAATTGCACACCTGTACAACACAGCCTCTGGTGTCTGTAAAAGTGCATTAATTCCATCCTGGTTCTGCAGAGAAGAGGAATGTTTGTTGTGTGTTGGGGTCCTGGTGTTAAACCTGAGGGTTTGCAGTATGTGATCACTGACACAGCAAGAACAGAATGACCTGACATCTTTATCTGCCATAAAGTGAGTGGAATTGAGCATGAAAACAGCCAGGCAAACAATATCTGAGAGCTGGGGCTGCTCAGAGCCAGCCTGGCTCAGTGCCTGTTGTTACAGAGTCATAAGATTAGGGCGCAACAGGAAAAGGCAATATTTTATATTAGCTGAGATGAAGCTGCAGGTAGGGAAGGAGCAATACAGGAATTTGGACACCCACCAGGCTTGTAACAGCAAAGAATAATAATTTTTTATTTTAAACACCTGATCAGTTCTCACTTAGCTTGTTTTTCCTGGGAGCAATGCCAGGATGACTGTTGTTACCATGAGGATTCCCATGCTCACACTTCTGTCTCTCTTCAGCTGAACAGCCATCCTTAGTCTTTTCGTTGTAAGACACTTTTCTGGCAAATACAGTGAAATTACTTTTTGTATTTGCTGTGCTATTTGCTCATTAAAAATGCAATGTCATCCCTGAACTTCAACATGCTGTCTAGTCAGAGAGTTCTTACAGCTAATGTTCTTCTGAAGAACTGAAAGTCCTGATTTGAGTTGTCACATTATTCAACAAGATTCCAGAAAGGTGATATGATCAATCCAAAATTAAACTGAAAAGTCCAGGAAATTTGAAATAGAGTGGCTATAACCTCTTGTACTGAGGTGAAATGTGGTGCAGGTAAAAGGACCAAAACTTTCCCAAATTCCTCCCTTTGAAATCTCGAAAATCAGGAAAGAAAGGGAAGCAAAGATACAGAAAAGAAGCAGAACTGAAACTTCAGAAGAAAAAAGCAACAAAAAACAGGTTTTGGTTGGACAACAGAAAAGCCAATGGGATGACCTGAAGTGCAGGAATATGGCCTGAAGCTTGCCCAATTGATCCTCATTGAAACAGCAGGATTTCACTCCCTTTCCTGAAAGGGAATTCTTCCTTTCAAGGAAACCACAATGGTTTCTTCTGATCTGCAGACCAAATAAATAATCAGAAAAGGGAATAGGCATCCACTTTTCTGTGAGAAGTGCTGCCTCACTTTCTTGCCTCACTGAAAACTTGCCATTATCCCAATATCCATCTTCCTACATAACTATTATATTCTGTATCACGTATTCCTCCCAAAATGATCATCTGTGGCACTTTTATTCTCTGAAATACCAATTCTGCTGCACATGTAGGAGTTAATAAAATAACCTTGGGGATGTGCTTTGCTTGGGCATTCTGAGAGATCTTTGCTCACAAGGGAAGGTGTAAATAACACTGCTGCAGTGGAATTTCTGTTGAAGCCATTAGATAAACTTTAATTCCTCAGGCTTTGGGTAAGTTTTTGCCCAATTCCCATTTTTTCCCTTCCTCTGCCTCTGACATGTCCAATCTAAATCCATCACACTAAGAATGAGATAGTTATTCCTTTTACAATGTTATTTCTTGATATTTCAGCTGCTCTTTCTGTCTCCCATGTTCAGAACAGCTGGAATTCCTTGGTACCTCTGGAAAAGTGATATTTGTCCTCTCAGCTTCTCAGGATATCTCTGGCTGTTTTCTCATTAGGCTCACAGCAAGAAATAAATGAAGCAGGTGACTGGCACTGAGATTTTGATTCTGATGGGATCCCTGCCACATGGTGAGCTATAGCTGTAGCATTAAGTATGTGCTTTTAGGTGAGAAATAAAGATATAAAATAAAATGACTATCAGAACACAAGTAATACAGCTATGGCTCCATCTAAGACAAGACTGTACATGTTTTAGTGGATTCCTCTTTTGTTCATAACCTCCTTTACCAGGTTTGACTCATGCAGTGGAATGGTGCCCTATCCACAGTCCTTTCCCCAGCATGCCAGCATAATTTGTAATAACAAGAGTCTGCACACCCAAAAGGACAAACCTGATTCTGCTGTAGTCTGTTCACATTCTGCTGTTATCTCCAGGGGAAAGTAGATTGATAAGTTAATTTAATGGATGTCATGCTCATGCAGAGATAAGAAGCTTCCTTACCACCAAATTTGCTTTTTTGCACTGTGGATAGCTGCCTACTTTGCTAGTGTTGCCAACTAAGTGTAAATATGTTATTTAACAAACATTATGGTTATGATTGAATTGCAGTCGTTGACAGTGGTTTTTGGAGGCTATTCTGGTTGTGATTCTACATTGAGAAAATTATAAGGAAGCAAAACACCTCAAATAATTGTGAGAACAAGAATACTGAAAAGCTTGATAAAGCTCTCAAGATCTGAGGGTTTTTTTTTAGTCTACAGGGAGAACTATGATATTGGAGATAATTTTATGTGCCATAAAAAAATGAAAAGCTCTTTTTATGCATATTAAGGATAAATTCTTTGTAATATATCAAGAGAGACTAAATTGAGCATATCTAATATGAGCAATAAAGAGATGGAGGTATGTACAAGAGCACTACTAAAGTTCAGTAAGGCAGCTGTCCTTAAATGCTGGGAGACATCTTCACACTGTTGAAAATTAATACAATTAAAGTGTCACTTGAGCTATCTGAATCTGAGCTGTCATAGTATATACAGCTTGAGGTACCTTATTTTCCACATTATTTATATTTGTATGCATGTTTAAGTATTTTCTTTTTCATCTTAGTTCAAAAGATATAACTTGTGTTGACTTTATTATTTATTATTTATAACCTTGATACATATTCATTTTATACTCTGTTCTGCTCAGGCACATTATTCATTAATATAGTCAATTACTTCATTGTGTGATCTGGTCTTTGGAGGTGGTTTATGATTTTCATTTTGCCTAAATTTATTTGTCTTTGCATC
The DNA here is from genome assembly GCA_020466415.1 of Ammodramus savannarum pratensis. Classification (NCBI taxonomy): domain Eukaryota; kingdom Metazoa; phylum Chordata; class Aves; order Passeriformes; family Passerellidae; genus Ammodramus; species Ammodramus savannarum. The sequence goes on along the minus strand of JAHXMQ010000566.1, from coordinate 8,157,001 downwards.
TGAAAATAAGGAGTTCCACACCTTATTGTAATTTAATTTTCAGTCCTGACAGAAGTGCTTCTGAATCCATTGAATTGAGGTAGGATGCTGGGAGACAACAAGATCTGATTCTTTCTGGTTTTACTATTTTTATGTCAATGAAATTTTAATATTTTTATGTCAATGAAATTTCTTTGTCTTGAAAAGAGCTGATCCTTCTTTACTCTGGTTTCCATTAGAATAGAATCAAACCTAATTTAGGGTTCAGAATGTCCATGCCTGATGCACTGAGTGCTTCTAAGTAGGCAATTCATGTTTCCAGTGAAGGCCTGCAAGTTACATACCTTGAGTATATGGTCTTACCCTACAGTCTGCAGCTGTACTTTTTATTATGTTGATCAAATGCAACCAGGCTGCTACAGTTACAAGAGAAAGAAAAATCTATCTGGCTTGTTGAAATAAGATCTTTGCATGGCATAATGAACATTAATTACATTTCATTCATTAAATTAGTCACTTCTAATTAAGCTGACATACAAGGAGTGATTTTTATGCTCAGCTATTGTCTAAGATAGGAAGTATAATAAGTCAACTGAAGCAATCATCTCCTTAACCAGCACAAACTGATGCAGCCCTTCTGAAATTCAGCGTGACTTTGCTAATTTACCACAGGGGAGACACTTGCCATTCAAAGTCAGATTTCCTGACATGCCATCTCCTGCACAGTGACTCTCTCACAAAGAGTGGAATTTGCATGAGGGCTCCTTGCTGCTCGCAGAGGAACCCTTACGGGGTGCTGCAATGCTGTCAGTGCGGGAAGCGCAGGGCTTGGAAACGTGATGGCTCCTTCCTTCCCAAGGGGGCTGGCTGCCTGTCAGCTGCTTTTCCCTGGATTTCTGTCACAGCAAGACAACTTTTAGCACCTGTTCTTCAGAATTAGGGGGTAAGAAGGAGGCTCCATAAATCCGTTTCTGGCTCAGAGAAGTGTCTCAGGAGCTGTGCACTTTCGGTCCCTCCATGGGTTGTATCACAGCACTGTGAAAAGCCATCAGGACACGCTATCAACAGCCTCCTGAGCATCTGCTAGCACTACATCAACTGGGTTGGTGGATGCAAGACCTACAGCACCTGTCCAGACCAGGAACTGAGTTTCCTGTGTGGGCAGGGGGGCAATGAGGTCTGTATGGAGTCCCTGCAAAGAGCACCCTGCGCAGAAACAAGCAGTCCCCCTAGGTTGCTGTGAAACCACTTTTCTTTGTTCAGGAAATTCTGACTTCCTCTGTTATAACTAACATTCTCCTTCAGTGGACACCTCTCTGTCAGCAGCATCCCCATATTTGGATCTTACAACACTTAGGATAAATAAAAACCAGGAAATCAAGACTTTGTCCTCATGCTTGCTATGACAAACAAAACATATTTTCTGTGTATTTCCAGTTGTCTCTATCCCTTTCCCCATTCAAGTCTCATTATGTAGACTGAAAGGTTTTCTGTGTTTTCTACACTATTATCATCTTTCTCTGTCCTGACAGTGCTTGGGGTGTAAACATTGGTTTCAGACTCTATATACTTCTGGGATGAATTGTAGGCTCCTGAACACAGGCCTGCACAGTGTGAAATGGTATAAAAAGAGATGCTGTAATAAAAAAAAAATAAAATCTAGAGACATTTTACTTAACTGAAAAAGTCAGTGGTTTATAGTTCCTCTATTTCCAATGAATCAGCTGATCCATACTGGTTAAAAAATCATCAGGCAGTAGCTGGTCTAATGTAATTTAGGCATCTTCAGAGAGATGAGCCATGCATATTACTGGAAAGAATCTCAAAATTAAAACCCCACCTATTATGTGATAGGGTGGCTGCTGGAATAGTGAGTGTTACCCTGGGTGATGCCTGCACAGGCATCATTTTGAAGAGCCCAGCGTGTGCCCTACCTAAAGTTATGGATCCTTCAAGCAACTTACAGTCTCTGTGCCTTGCTTTATGTTTTAAGACAGTGCTTGTCAAGCACATAAGCAAAGCTTTCTGATTTATACTACATATGAAAGCAATCAATTTTTGTATTAGCACATTTTTTGTCCTATTTTTCTTTTACTGATGAACCTGACAAATACTTTTTTTTTTTTCTTTTCAGAAATAAAATACAAAAATCTTATTTTCATAGCTGTTCATCTGTCTGTGCATCCTGCTAGTGATAAAAGGTTCAACTGCCAGGGTGAGACAATCCAAGTCTCTGGTATTAATGCATCAAATCTTACGTTTTAAGTAGCGGTTTTTCACCTTGGAAAACTTCAAGAAAGGAACTGCTGCAGTTTTCAATTTCACTCAGCTGGGGATGATAAGAGGCAGTGTCTATTTCCACATAAACTGAGAAAAATGAATCTCATTCTTTTTGATGATGTAGCAAAGAAGTAATGACCCTGTGGGATCTTATTACATGGCTGAAAAGTGAATTAACTTTGGCATAACCGTATCGAGTGAATGACTCTAATGATCTGTTCCCTAACTCTTATGGGTGATCTCATAACAACGCTCTCATAATCTGGGAGTACGCATGAGAGCATAAATGGATTTTGATTTCCAAAATTCAAAGTTCATTCTCAAAGGAAATCACAGAGACACTTTGTCATCACATTGCTGAGGGAAGCAGTCACTCCTGTAGGTGACGATGACACCTTCTGTGACAGTGATAAAGCTGTCCAAAGCACAGGCATTCATATATCACCATGTAGATGTAAAATTGGAGGTGGCCCTTGTGTGACAGAGAAGGAGGAGTTACTGTCTTCCTCTGACTGGCCACCTTATCCACAGGATAGTCTTTTCCAGACAAAGCCACTCTGCCTGGAAACTTGTCATAAACATGAAAAGAAAATGACCTGGAAGTTAAAAGGCAGAAACTTTTCACTTTTATAGCAAAGACTGGGTTTTCCAGCAGAGAGATCCTTGGGACTTTCTGTTAACCACGTCTTCTGAGAGACTTGAAATTGTGGACATTAAAATTCATTAGTCATTTACGAGTTAGAAGATGAAGGTCTAAGTCTCTTATTTTTATTTTCTGACAGATAAATATTTATCAGAGTTTGAAATAACTCTGTCTAGGATTTCTCATTCATCAAGGTTCAGAGCAGGGCATAACATGGAATTATCTTCTTGTGGCTCAGTAAATTAGTATCCACAGGGTATTTAAACACATCTGCAGTGTGGCTGACTTGCCCCGTGTCAGTGAGTTTCTGCACAGAGCTAAAGCTCCTTGGAGACTGGCCCTGTGCTTCATTCTGTTTGCTGCTTTCTTGTCCTGGAGTCTCAACATTACTCACTAAATTTGCGCAACACTAATTAAGGATTAGTGATCAGACAAAGTAATCAACCGTAGTTCTGTCGTGCCCTGCGATTATTTCAAGTTGAGATGTGAGTAAATATGCAATTTCGACACAGGGATTTTAATTTTCTAGCAGCAGGATTAATGAGTTTGCTTTGCATTGGTCACCACTGACGTGTGAAGTGATGGAAAGCAGAGGCAGCACAGAACACTTGTCCATGGCCACGCTCACCCTGCTGCTGCTGTAGCCTCTGCCCTTCCAGATCTTGCTGCTTCAAACAGTTGTTTATCACAAAATCCTTGATGGAAGAAAGTATCATTTCAGAGATTAATTTTCTGGCGCCCGTGAAAAGACCAGCTGTTGGGTGACAGCCTGTCAGATTTTTTAAAACAATCCAACTCTAAAGGGCAAAAATACTATGTCTGACAGGAGTAGCAGCAGTGGTCGTGCCAAGCAGCTAGTACAGCAGGTGGGTTCTGAGATGCTACAGCACCATATGCTGTCTGCCACCAAAGCTCTGCAGCAGGAGATGAAAACTAAAACTGAACGAATGGAAATGTAGGTAAAGAGGTGTCACTGCATGTCCTTAGCTGCCCGTCCTGCACAGGGGCCTGGAAAGAGCAGGAGAAGTGTCATTCAGCTGTAGTCAGCCACAATTCACTTGTTAAGGAATGAAATATTTTTTATGCTTTATTCACCAAGAAAGAACTGGAGCAGAGAGCAAGAAAATAGCAAAGCCAAAGGGGCCAGTGGTGCAGCTGGGTACCAAATCTTCCTCTGCCCCCTGGGGATCCCTCAGCTCTCACACTCACCAAGATGATATTATTTACCAAGACCTGTTGCCAGCTCTTTGAAAGATAGACAATAAGAGGACTCTGAGGCAGTAATATGCATTATCTGAGCAGTCCATGTTTGAAATGTTGGTATTTTTCACAGCATTTTCCTTACCTGCCTGGGAATAATAAAACTAGTAGCAGTCATTTGAAATAGCAAGGAGCAGCTGTTTGCACTCTTGCCCAGCATAAATTTCAAACCACTTACAATAGCAGCACACTCAACCTGAGCTACAGCTGATCTCTGGTGATAAAATCTGATTTCCTTTCTGATCAGTTTCCCTGTGCCTGGAGTATTTCCAACACAGTGTCTTTCTTGAGGAAAGGAGTGAGAGACACTGAAGCAAATCTGCTGAAACATCATTTGGCACTTCAAGCACCACCAAGGATGGAAAAACACTTGGCAGAGACTTTTGCCTGTTCATGTGTTGGTCTTCCATAATAATGATACCTTTGCCAGTGTCATAAACTGTGGTAGCAAGTTCATGGCTGTCACACTGCCCCACCAGAGAGCGCATCTGATTTTAGTTCAGAAAAATCAGTCAAGACTGATGTTTCAGAAGTCATCCACTCCAGTCTCATTAAGTTGACTCAGATTATGAATGGATGATTAATCTTATTCTTTTCTTGTCATCTACCACTAAAAATCTCTATCATGTTAACCCCTACCTGAAAGCTCCTTTGACTGATCTGATTATTTTCCTGGCTCCTGAAGTATTTTTGACTCAATTTTTGCCTCTGATTGTTTTCCTCCCACTTTTTCTCCCTTTGCCTGTTCCTCTCTGTCATACAGATACTGCTTTGTCTTTTCTCTCCAAGTGGTGCTGTAGAATAAAAGAGCACTGGAGCAGAGACCTTGCTGTCTGCTTTCCTGGAGGTTAAAACTGAGCAAGTCCAACACAAACTTAGTGTGCTATCACATTATAAATTATAAAAATGAAAATGCTACTTGACATTGAACAGACAGACTAAAATGCTGAGAGAAAGGCATATTTTTTAAGGACAGAGGGACACTTCTGATTTTGTTTGACCTCCTCTCAACACAGGCTGTAGAATATTATGCAATCATCTCCACATTCAATCCAACATTGTACTGGAGAACCAGAACTGAATTTCCTTCAGAAATTTAACCAGATATCAAGATTACCTCTGGGGAAGCAGCTACCCCAAAGCTATGTGAGGCTGCATTTTTCAGCAGTCAGGGATATATGGCTACATCTGCAGATAATGATTAAACTAATTTCCCTCTGTGGACCCCTCATATTTTCTCCTTAAAGCCTCTGCCATACCAGCATTTGAATGGGGAAGAGAGATATTAATTAATATATGTCCATGTCTAATTCCTTAAGTGAGAAATGAGAATGATCCAAAGGCTTGGAGACAGACTATTACTGTGTTGGCCTAGAATTTGGGAATTTCCCATTTTGTTATAGCCTCAATTTCAAACTACATCTGTGCACTATATACGAATGGATTAGATGACTGCAAAAAGAATCACTAATTTAAGACAGAAATGCTAACATTTTTGACATTTAAACATTATCCAATAAAGGTGCATAACGCTTCTATTTGACAAAAATGAATACTAATGAGAACTCACACATTAGAACCCTTCTGGGGTAAAGAGATGAGGGAACATTTTTCTATTATTTCATATTTTTTGTTGCAAATTAATTCATTACTATGCTTCAAAGATGGATTAGTTCTTCACAGTGGTGGTCTAGACATTTTTTTTTAATTCTATTTTTTTCTGCTGCTACTGCTGCTCAAGTAGCAACTGATTAATGCAACAGAATATTCAGCATTGCAAATGAAGAAAATAGCAGAGATTATGTACTTTCTACCTTCTCAAAGGCCAGCTGCTGTCCAGCTCAATTTATCACCTTCTCCTCCTCACTCCCTCTTCAGCCACAGGCTTCTTTGACACGCTTTCACTTCAGTATATGTTTCCTCTTGCTCCAAGGGTAATGTGTCCTCCTCCTAAGGAAGCCTGGTGAAATAGAAAACAGGTGGAAAGCTTGACTCACCCATGAAGTGAATATCTACATTACCAGTGTGCAATAAAAATGACAGAAAGTGACACTGACAGTGGGGAACCTACAACACTCCCCGTTCCAACCTTGTGCATATGGCTTGGGCATACTCAGGAGTGAGATTTCTGGGATCTCAGAGGCTGAGCTTTGATTGAGTCAAGTTTCTTTGTAAAAGTGAGTTCAGTTGAACTTGATTTTGGTGGTGAACTTGCCAGACTATGAGCAGGGCCACGCTTTTTGTCTTTTGTTCACTTTTGTGTGGCTAGGAGATGATTTCTAGCAATGTTCTTCTCCTGTGCAGCATGTTGTATATTAGGGTAGTGACCTCAGCTGATAACCTTGCTGTCCCTGCAATTCAGAAAAAAAAAAAAAAGTTATGTGAACAGAGAGAACACTAAAGAAGGAAGCAGAAAGGTTAAAAAATATGAATGTTCACTTGACAGATCCAGCTCATGTAGCACTGTGAGGTAAAACATGTATTTCTACCCCTTTTAACAGCTTAAGTATGGCTGTAGAAATGTCACGTAAATGGTCTCAAAAACTGAATACTCTGAATAAGCTACTTCCATGCCATATATCAGGTTACTGTTACACACTGATAATACAGTCTCTTCTCTCATTTACTCCTGCTGAAGATCTCTCTCTGGCAAATAGTGCTTCTTTTGCAGTTCTCTTCCTTGGCATCCTGGCCCAATTCTGCACTCAGGCTTTTTCCGTGCTTCCAATTTGTCTGTTTGCTGTCAGCTCCCCATCACAGGGGTATTGGGCCTGACTGAGATGAGCTGATCTTCCCAA
>JAHXMQ010000566.1:8139699-8149941 GCA_020466415.1 Ammodramus savannarum pratensis | reverse complement strand
GCCAGGACAGCTGATCCAAGCTGACCAAAGGGATATTCCATATAATATATTGTCTGCTCAGCAACACAAGGCTCCTCAGGCAAGTTTGGGCAGCCTGAGGCCTTCAGCCTCTCCTTGACAGCCCCTGTGCACAAAGGCAACACATTCTGTCAAAGCAGAAATCAGCCTTGCAAGGTTTCCTAGCAATCAAATCTAGGCAGGAACTGAACACAGAGAAAAGAGGATATTGCAAAGGTGTCAGAAGACTTGAGGGGTCTGGTGAGACTGAACCTCCTGAATCATTCAGGCCTTCCCTACACATATAGAGATGAATTATCCAAGATCTCTCAGTGCTTTGCACAGAGAAAAACCCAATTTGTGCACTTTGGCAGAGGTCCACAGAAACAAAAGCACTGGGGAAGATGGATGAGGGACACCACAAAGGAGATCACATGGCTTTCTCCACCAGATATTCCACTGCCTCGATTGGGCTTTTAAAGAATTTACAACACTGTGTTCAAAACCTTTCTGCAAACCAGGAGAAATAATGTCTTTTTTCCCAAACAGGAGCAATGTTTTTCCCTCAAAAAAGTAGTCAATTCAGATGAGAAAAAAGAATTTTAAAAGGTTATTTTGCTTATAGTTATGCAGGTCATTTAGCCTTTTAGTATCTATTAATTATTCTTCTTTGTCTAGGCTCATTATAAAATATCCAGCTGATACTGCTATTCTCAGTAGCCTGAGGAAGATACTTTGATGTTAAATGCTGTGGTATCAGGAACAATTACAGAGTTGGCCTGGGTTTTTTGGCTTGTGTTTTGTATTTGGATTTTTGTTTGTTTGCTTATTTGGTTTTGTTTTAACTCCCTCCAATTTAACTCCCTCTCATGTAGTCTGTTGTTCATTGAATTGAATTTGCCAAAACTTTGTACTAAAGCAAGTGATACTATTTTTCTGTTCTGTAACAGGGTTTTTTTTGTTTTGTTTTTTTTTTCCAGCTATTTTTTTGGTCTTTTCAGACTGACCTATGAAGCAACAATTTTCTGATCCACTTCTTCAACAGTAATTGTTCCTGCCCATCTTAATCATCCAGCATACAGTGTGTGCCTGAGGATTTATTCCAAGTGATTAAGATGATTTCCCAAGGATGTTCCATATGATACTTATTTGATTTACATCTCTTCATTTTCACTATTGTCTTCAAAATTACAAAGGTTCAATACAGGTTTTGTTTTTAAAGGAAATTATGCTGAGAACTTCTCACTGCATTAATGCTTCTGATGCTCAAGGATGTTGGTAATTTGTGTGTATGTAATTACAAAACTCTGGTTTGCTTGGAGCTTTGTCCTTTTATTCACCCTACATAAAATGTTAAGAATAGCAGGGCCACAAATGCGCTTCATGGTATTTCTGGTACTTTACTGAACTGAAGATAAAATCTAATCATTACCTTTGTCATAAAGCAAATTTCTTCCTCTAGAGAGATGATGAAAAAGCTTTTTGTGGTGTGCTGTCTAATAATTCAGCTGGTCACAAGGCTTCTGTACGGCCATACACCTGGAACACGAAAATCATCTGTGTTAATCTGAGGTTACTGGTAGAAAAATGAGATATGAAAATGTCACAGCAGAGATAAAAGGATTGGATAAGGGCAGTTATAATACCTGGGATAAAATTAAAAGTTTCATCTAATTTTGTGCTTTAGGGTATGAAGTGAACACCAGTTTAGTTCAGGATCAAGTCCTTCCTCTGAACATCTACCCTAGAGCACAAATGGTGACTGATTGGAATAGTCAGTGACATGGGTGCAATTTTTCATCTTTCTTTGCTGAAAATACCTTCATCATTCTCAGACATTAAATGAACCAGTGCTATCCTGTGGTTTAGAAATTCCCTTGTTTTGACAGACTTGACATTCATGTGTCACAGCAGAGCTGACTTCAGGTTGGTCATGCACGGAGAAAAGCCTGGTGACAAATCTCGGCTGCAAGGACACATCTGTATCAGTTTGCTAAATAGAATGAGACCCAAATTTCATAATTCATCAGTACATGGCCAAATAAGCCATCAGCTTGCGTGGGATTTAGATGTGTGGGCATTTTAGAAGTACCTTGATCTCTTTTGTCACCTCCTTTCAGATATGCTCTTATAAAGACAAAAAACTGGGGAATCTTTGAGCTCCTCTGGAGCTGGCAGTTCTACAAAAGTAGAGCCAAATATTCACCAAATGCAAACCAAAAGACATTCACTAATGTCAAAAAGGCAGGGGACTTTGTCAGAGCCACTCCAGTTGATGACACCTGAAGTTTTGACCCTGAACAGATGGATGGATAAAGCAGGTCCTTTCCTTGCTTGCACGTCGAGTCCCATTTGTTTGCTGACTAATGCAGAATGCAGCAAGAGGCACAAAAGCATCCATAGCATCTGGAAAAGCATCCAAAGTCTAGTACTCTTTGCCCATTTTTCTGAAAGACTGGTACTATTTGAGTGCCTACGTTTAGAGATATTCTCCAAAAGTCCTTGGAATGTGCTATTAAAAATCTGAGAATAAGAATCAGCTTTAAAGCATGGAGCTGTGAGAATGCCTAGAGAGACCCACAAAAGGTTAAGTAAGAAATACTCCCACATTGACTTCAGTGTGTCCTAAACAATTAAAGTAGTGCAAGTCTGAAGGATCAGACTGTGCTACTGAGTTGGCACTTGCTGTCCCCACATCACTGTGACAGCACTGCATAGCTGAAGGAATCTCTGACAGCCTTTTGGGTGCTATAATCCTAAAACAGAGCCACAGCTGACCTGGGGGATCCAAGCCCATTATTTGGCCACCTGGGGTTTAAACAGAAAATATATACCAAGAATTATGTAGAAAAACTATGATTCACTTGCTGTCCAACTAATAAACTGGTTATAGAAAAAGTTCTAGTTCTTGGGAATGCCAAAATTGTATCCTCTGGTACCTATTTGAAATTACTCAGTCTAGGCAGAGTCTGGGCTGAGCTGACACAGCTCAGGAGCTCTCTGGGTCTGCAGGAGCATTTCAGCACTGCCCTTTGTAGGGTAGATGAAGCCCCTATCCCAAATGGGAAGACAAACTGCTTTAAGAGTAATTTGAGGTTTCACAACCAAAATGGTAGGTTATTATCCTTCTCAATTACTGTTTTTAGGTAGCATTTGCTCTGCAAACAGCACTGAAGTGTTCAAGGCAAAGGTTTAAAAAAGTGTCTTGCTACACACATGAACTTCCATTTTCCTATTGTCTACATGTGGGGGCCATTCAGTCTCCTTCCTGTTCCCTTTCTGTGGCTAGTGAAGTAAACTAAGCCTGAAGGAGACAAAAAAGATTACAAACCAAATTTATTTCAGAGCAAAGCAAATAAAAAGGAGTACACTCTCTAACTAAAATCTTTTCAACTCCCTCTACTTATTTTATATCTACCTTCAGTAGTAATGAATAAATAAAAATTTGGCAGGAATCATACCCTTTCTCAAGGAACAGAATCAGTCATCCTCTGTGCTGACGCAACTAAGAAACATAAAATTGATGTAAAGGAATAACAGACAGTGTTTTTTCTTCTAGAGAGTTATTTTCTTGCGATGGAAGCCAATTAGTGTTGTTCTCTGAAGAAACATGAAAACATCAGAGAGAACATTTTTTGTCTGAAAGGAAACAAAAAGAGTGAAAATAATCTGATCTAGAAAGACATTTTCATGTGCCTTCAAAAATTGGATAGAGACAGGAAAAGAGACTACTGTAGTTTTCCTGACAAACATAATGCAACTTTACTCTTGAAAATGCTGGAGTTCTGATTTTTTCCATTAATATTATCTACTGAAAATGCTCTGTTTCAGACAGTGTCTCACTTTGCCAAAATTTTCCTGCTGAATTATTTCCTTTAAACAGTGCAGCAAAGATGTTTCTAAAGCATTGCTGCCTGTTGAGATCAGGAGTTCAGGTAGGAAGAAGTGTTTATTTTTTTTTTCAAAAGTTCTTGCAGGAAGATTTTTACTTGTCCTCATTTTGAAGTGGATTTTTTTGCTCTTCTGGGATGCACCTTCCTGTCTCCTCAAAAGACTCCTGTTTGCATTAGAGTAGCCTGAAGACAAATGTGACCCTGCTCTGGGAGAAGCCTTAGATCTTGCCTTGGGACGTGGAAAAACACCGAGACCCCGTGGAGTTGTGAGCATGTCCCTGTGCAAGCATCACTCATGGCCTGACACAGCCAGGCTCTGCTGCTTCTCCACCAGCCCTGGAGGGACTGAGCGAGCCTCGGAAGGATGAGGTAAACAGCCCATCTGTGCCAACAAGCATTTGGATCGATATTTGAACATGCAAAAACTGGACAATTTTGCAAACAAAGCCAGAAGGAACATTGGAGATGCACAGCACCAGGAGAATGGCTCCTCTGAGGAGTTCCAGAGGCACCAGCTGGCAGGGCAGAGGGATCATGGTGATGAGATGTGCAAGGAGCCACAACACTTTCAACATTTCCACAAACTTCCAGGAGGCATTCGTCATGTCCAAGGACAAATTCCAATTTGGACAGCTTGCCAAATTCTGTCACAAAGGAAGAAATACCAAACTAAAAAGTAAGCAAGTTCTTCCCGCAGCTCAATGGGCAGGTTTGTGGGAGACAGCCCTAGCTGCCATTACATCTCAAAATTTATTTGGTACAGCAGGTGGCAATCAGAAAAGCAAGAAGGGACTAAATCTTCGAGGTCCTCAGCTGCAGAGGAAGATGGTCAGCAAATTCCAGACAGCTTCAACATTTTTAGGGAATTAGCACCTGACATCTGGGAATTATAAACACACTACTGAAAGGCAAGAGCTGGCTATATTCCTTCCATTATCCTGCTAATACACAAGGAAAAGGTGAATTAATTTTGTTGATCTTGCTGTTCCTAGTTGATCATGTTTTTTTCTTTTTCTTTAAGTGATAATTTTATTTGCTTATCTAGATTTTGGAAGCATATTAACCACTTTCATTTTTTGGCAACAGGGAGGTTCTCCTGATTTGTTTGCACAGATGGCTGGCCCATTGCTGAAGTCCTTTACTTGGAAAGACTCGGCCTTAAAAAGCTGATGGTGTCAGTAAGAGAAATCTTGTATTTCTGTTTTTTTCTTCAACAACATGAGGTCATCAAATTTATCACTACAGAATTGATGTGATTTTCTTGATCCTCCCTCTGTCTTAAAAGATTCTGGCTTTTAAAATATAATGTAAATATTTGCTAGGGTATCTGCAGCAGAAAGAAGTCAGACCTACAGCACCACTAAAAGATCAATAGACTTGAATAAAATCAGCATAAAAGTAGCATAAGTACCTTTAGCAAAAACATAGCTAAAGCAGAACAAGACCAGTGGTTTCCTTGCTGATTCAAGTCATGACAAGTCATGATACCCATAATTTCATTTTAGAGATAATTTGTTCTCACAGCTGTAGCTGTAATAAAATATCTTCCATGCATCTCTCTACACCAGAGATCTGAAGTCCTCTGCAGGCCTTAACAAGGAATTTCTTGGCTTTTGAAAAATTAATTAAACTTGTCAGTACACTAATATATTAGTTCAAATTTTTATGACACCTATGCAAATCTACTTAGTCTACAGAGAACATGAGTCCCCTACATGAAAATTCATCACATCTAATCTGATTTTGATAATACTGTATGTGTATTTCAGGGTTTCCTGTTTGCTTGGCTAACATGGGCTATTATTCTGCAACCTCCCATCTGCAGTTCTGGTTGCTTTTCTGACTTGATTTGGTAACAACATTTTAGAAATGCTGAGGTCTTTCCAATGCCTTAAATCCAAAACAGGGGTCATGGGAAAAACTCTTATGCTTGAGTGTAACCACAGCAAAGTGAAGCCTGGGCCAGAGATAATATCTTCGAACGATAAAGGAAGCAGATTAAACACATGGGACTGTCCAGAGACATTTACACATAAGGCAGGCCATTAATGGGCAATGAACTAATGAAACATCTTCAGAAAATGCTTCCTCTGTGCCCAGAACCACTAACAAGATACATAAGAGGCACACACTCAGCCACATATTAGCACTGGGCTTGGGTGACTTGTGTCCCAGGATGCCCAATTTAGTTGATATAGCAGGAGGAGCTGCTCCAGACAGCAGGGCAGAGCAGCTGCTGCAGAGGTGGCAGTGAGTGTTTCTCATCATGCCACGGAGGAATTGCACCATAGCAGTTTAATATGTCAGATCTGAGTGTAAAATTTTGTGATCTCCTGGGTGCAGTCAGGGATTGAGAGCATCTGTCTGTGCTGTGAGAGGCTGAACATGTGATGGCACACAAGCACTCTCCTCTGGGACTGAACTAAATGAGAACATAAGCAAATGAAAGGAGAAACAGAAACACTAAGCCAAGAGATAACAAGCCAAGGTGCTACAAATGTAAACACTTCTCAGTCCTTTTGTGATATTCTTCATGAGTGTACCCTGGACTGGTTCTGCTGCATTGTTCTGTTCTTCAAACCACAAAGAGTTTACAAAGAGCTTTGAAAAATCCAGCAAAAACATTCTTTGCTTATTCTAAGCTGTGGGATAGAGCACAGAGATGAAGAGTCAAAGATGAGATGGGCAGTGCCTGTTAATAGCAAGAAAAGCCTGCACAACTTACAGCTCTAATTAACAAAGAAGGTAGCAAAGACAGACATTCCAGACCTATGCCTAATTCTCCTGCAAGTAATTGTACTTCTGTAAAGGAGTCTGCAAGGACACAGTCCTGTGTGTGAATGGCTGTAACCTCCATCCATGGTTTCATCCTGACGGAGCTTTCCTCCTCATTTCATATTCCTTATGAATTTCCAGACTCCATCCAGAATCAGAATCAAAGATGATGCACTGGAACTCTGAGGGAATTCCTGTCTGAGAACCCAGGCATGGGAAATCTCATGAGAAAGCATGCTGTGAAACAGCTGGACAGGTTTGGTGAACTTGAAAGATGAGGGCAGCCTGGACAAAACTTCACAGTGGTGATTATTGGTGTAGTTTGGATGTAAAATATTAATCTAATTGGTGTGAATAGTGTCTATGCTTGTATTCATGCCACTGGCAATGAATCTGTAAAGCAAAATGGCTGGTGCTGCGGGCCAAATATCACTGGGCTTATTTTGTTTTTTTTATCATTTATGTCATTTTTTGATGTCAGATTTACATCAGACAGGGTCCCAAAACATTTACATCTCCCAACAGTCCTCTGCTGTATGAACCAAAGCATGATAAGTGGAATTTGCTTCAAAAGCACACTTTTTCCTCAAGAAGACATGGTACCATGGATGGGTCTGAAAGTATGTGGCAATAACATATCATACTTGAATAATTAAAATATGAAAGTGGTTTAAAGACATTCATTATAGACAATTAGAAAATGGTACTTTACCAGAAAAAAAACCCAACAAAACAACAAAATCTCCTAAATTCCAAAATATTCTTCTGAGCTTTCAATGAAAAAATATTGGTGAAAATTTAAACACTTCTTTTTTCAAGCAAAACATACTAAGGTGTTTTGATTCTACATTTCTTGGCTCTTTGCATCAAGCTTGTCTGATTCACTCAATCAGATTCCCAAATTTTAGCTCTGTGCTTTGGAAAAACAAGATCCATCTGGTAGATGCAGACCAAACCACCATAAAAAGGATTAACTCATATGATATATTTTTCTCATTTTCATTCCCAATCTTGAGAAGAACGCAGAACAAAATTCACAATAAGAAAAAAAAAGCTCTGTTTTTATGGAAGTTGTCAGGAAGCACCAGGGCTGAGCTTAGTGCATGAAAAAATACAATCAGGCATGAGAGCTTGGTAGCCATGAAACCTCTGACTCCTTGTGTGCTGGGTGGCCTTTCCACACACAACATCCTGACCAAAATGCTGGTTTTGCTAACATGAAGGAGTGACACCATTTCCATCAGAACCACTGTGAAGCTGAGCCATGCATGAAACTTGTGCATTTTATACAGAAGGAATAGGGGGACACACACAGCCAGAATAGAGTTATACTAAACTGTCTTCAGAACAAAGAATTCAGAATTCAGTGGTCATTTAGCGTCTGCAGCACAGCTGGGCACAGATAAAAAGTTTGATTTCTCCCGGTCTGAAAGCCTCTGTGGCATAAATGGGCTGAGAGAACATTGCTTTGCCAAGGAGTTTGATATTCAAATGTGCTGCATGTAATTAAGGGCATTTGCATGAAATTTCCACATCCTCAAGGCTCAGGTTAGAAACACACACATCTGTCACAACCTGACATGTTCAATGAAAGAAGAAATAGAGTTGAAATCGTTACAGGGTAGTTATTTTCGATGAGAGAACAAGTCAAAATACAAAGGAAGGAGACAGGAAAGGAAAGCATTCAGGGACTATCAAGAGCATGTCAAAGCTGCAGTGTTAATGTGTTAATGGTAAAAAATCAGCAAAAAGCTTTTTCATTTCATGTCTTTCATCTTCAACTCTCAGAAGTTACAATAATTCTTAAACCTGTGCTTTTTATGTTAGCTAAAGGTTAATGATTTTTATTTATAGCACCTCAAGGCGAAGCTCATTGACAATTTCCCATGGATGGCGACGATGTCTGGAATAGATTTTTAATCCTGGGATTTATTGGGAAGATTTAAAAAATCTAGGCCTGTTAATGTTTTATTCAAATTTCAGGGACCAGATGATGTCCTTTTGCAAAACATCTTTTAGACTCTGCTGGTATTTCATCAAACTGGTGATAAAGAGGGTTTTTGGCTAATAGCACCATATAGCTCAGCAGTATGACTGCTTTGCTCTGTAAATTTTCTTGACTTGAGGATAATTTTAGGCAAAAAAGCAATCACCCACTGTCCTGGATTCAGCTGGGATAGAGTTAATTTTCTCCCTGGTGGCTGGTCCAGGGCTGTGTTTTGGATTGGCTTGGAGAAGGATGTTGATAAGGCAGGGATGTTTTGGTTGTTGCTGAGCAGCACTCACAGGACTTGTCAGATTCCCTGCCCTGGCTGGGGGGGACACTCAGGACAGCTGACCCCAACTGCCTGAGGGATATTGCAGACCATTGGCACCCTGCTCAGCATGGGGAAAAGCTGGCTGGGGGTGGATGCTCAAGAACTGACAGGGTATCAGCTGGCTGGCAATAAGCAATTGTTTTGCATTTGCATCACTTGTTTTTCTTGAATTTTATTTCACCCTCTTGCTGCTATTTTCTTCTTAATTAAAATTATCAGTTTTCTATTATTATTATTATTCAATTATTAAACTGTTCTTATCTCAACCCTGGAGCTTTCTTACTTTTATTTTTCTGCTTCCCTCCCTGTCCCAGGGAGGCTGGAGGAGGTGGAGTGAGCAGTTGTGTGGTGTGCAGTTATCAGCTGGCTTAAACCACAACCTTCAACTGCTGAGGACATCCAGATTCCTGCTTTAGATCTCTTTACTACTTTAACATAGTGCTAGTAGTTACAAGAGCAAATTTACTCTTCTGAAGGTAACATTCTGCTTTACAGTTAGAGAATGTTCCAAACCACAGGCATCTTACTGAAACTACAAAACCACCTTAATCAAGGTTAAACCCCTAAACTCCCACTGTGATCCAGCAAAGTCAATTAATGCACTACTTTTAGTAGAACAAAAAACCCCAAAAATTGAGAGAATCCAGACTGAATAAAATATTTCTTCCTTTAAGTAAGGCTGAACAGTGAGTTGAAACCTTGGTCAGCTTAGGTCTGTGGGAAATGGTTTTTTACTAACAACAGAATTTAAGCAACAGAAAAAAGCATCCCTGGCAAACTAACAAAACCCCAGACAGTTAAAACATTTAAAACTTCAACAAATAAGGAAAGCTTTAACACTAGCTTTTTTTTCTATTTAGGTACAGAGAAATTTTTTGTGATGCTGCCTCCTGGAGTGTCTCTCTGTTGGCAGTGGAGGTGGCCTTAATTGCCCTCTTGCGAGTCATTGTTACTCAAAATGAGCTAACAGAAGATTCTGTTATTTCTCTTATGAGTGTGAATATGTTTTCTTGGAGACAAAATAAGACCAGAGAGTGAGGAAGAAAGAAAAAGATAAATGTGCTGCTTCTGATTCTGCTGAACAAGGCATGAAGTGTCTCTGTAAGAGAAACCATGGTTAGTAAACATCCCTGGAGCTGCCTGGACAAACACACATCTCTTACAGGTTGTTTCAGACAGAGCTGCCTTCCTGGTCACATGCTCAGAGCAGCACAGCCAGACACTCTTCCTCACAGTAGATTCTTTTCTTTAGTAAAATG
>JAHXMQ010000566.1:8128492-8139599 GCA_020466415.1 Ammodramus savannarum pratensis | reverse complement strand
AGTTCACCTTACCCAATTTTACAAAAGGTTTCATTCCTTTACATGCCACAAGAGTATTTTATGCGGCAGTCTCCAGTGGCATGAGGAGAACAGATGCTGAGTGGTACCTGGATCAGGCAGAGATCAGACTCAGTCTCAGCACCCACAGCACTTCTGCTCTCAGGAGCCTCTGCCTCCCTTTCTGTATTATTAGAGGATGTTTGTGGGGTCCTGGACTATGGCTACAGCATCTCACCCAGAGTACTGGGAGCACTACAGCACAACGGTCTGAATTGCACATTTCACCCATCATAACAACAACTTTTTGTTTATGTCAGTGGGGACATGAACATAAATGACATTTGTTAATGTTGGAATTGTCTTCAGGACTCATAAGCATCATGAACTCTAATGGCATTTATGGCTGCCTTGCTGCTCCAAAAAGCACAATAGCCCCTTGATTACGTTTCCATTTATGAGTTCAGAAGGCTAATTTATGAAAACCATGCTTGGAAATAACGCAACTGAAGATTTTTTACTAGTGTTGATGCTACATTAGATATAAAGAATATGACAAGGACTTATTCTTCATGCTAACAAAGAAAAAAAAATTTAAATTAAGCAGCCAGTTCTCTGCAGTCATAGTTCAGATCTCTGAACTGACCAGAGACCTTCTGTTTCTCATGTCAGCTTTATGAAGTTGTATGGAAGGCTTCCCTGTAGTCCAAACCCAAATTTTGTTTGGGTTCCATGCTTCCATGAGGTTTAAAACTGAGAACAGGATGGGACTACAGGTGCCCACCTAGATTGTCCTAAATCCATCACAAACATGCAGCCTGAGGAACCCAGTGAAGGCTCAAGCACTTTACTATTCAGTCTCATTAGATTTGTTTTCTTTAGTCTTTTCTCTCTTCTTGCCCAGAAGTCCTTAAGTAGGATGTCAAAACAAACAGTACCCAAGTGGGAGATAAACGTTTGATTTTGTGATGTTAGAGTTAGTTTCAGATGTCTAAACTATCCCACAATGCCCCAGAATACACCTCAATTTACACAGGGAAAAAACTTACAGAAAAATGAAAGAGCAACCTAAATCTACAGAGAACTGCTAAACACTTCCATATTGCAGCTGCTGTTATGGCCTTCAGGAAAGCTCCACAAAGGCCTCCAGACAAGTATAAGACAAGATATGAACATTAGGCTATTCGTGCAGAAAGCCAAGGTCATGCTGAAATGTTTTTCTATTTTTCTGGGGTTTTTTGTGTTCTGTATTTCTCTCAGATATGTCATATTGTACATGGAGTTCCACAGCAGTAGCTTTGCACTGCATGCCTGTGACACCTTTTGAAACTGCTGGGAGATTGGAAATAATTCAAAATAATGACAGATTCTGCTAAAAAGACTGAATAAGAAACTTCAAACCAGATTTCACTCATTCAGTTAGGAAGCTGGGACTTTGCCCCTTCTTTTTTACTTTTTGCAGGGTCAGGGTCAGCCCTTGAGGAGGAAAGAAATTGGACTGATGGAGGCATCATGTTCTGACCAGGCATGAGAGCTGATTGCTGCAGTGGAACTTTTGGGAGATCACACTGACCTTGTAAAGTCCAAGTGACTCACACCACTGGGAAAGAGAGGGGCTCTTATCAAGACCAAGAATAGTCTTGCCATGTACATGAAAGTGAAGCAAGACAGAAAAGGAAACGATTGTTTCCACCAGCAAATTGCCAGCAGTCTGTTGTGCCCCTGAACATTTAGAATCTATGACAAAGCTGTTATTTCCATTGTGCATTTAAAAATTGCAATGCAGTCACCAAGTCCCTCTGAAATCAAAAGAAAAAGGATTTGTTTTCACATTATATGTCAAAGCAGTCTGGAAACTGTAGTCTTTCTTTCCTTATTATTTATTCTGTTTGCTTTGGTTACCTCACAATACATGACCAGAACAAAACCTTAGAGAGAAAGCATCTCCTTACCCAAAGAAAACTCACCAGATTTTGAAACATTTTACCTTCCATAAAAGGACACAAAAGAAACGAAAATTTTCACAAAATGAAAATCTCCCAAAAACCAGATCAAAATTTTCCTAGTTTTATACTTTGTTTTCCCTTTTGCCAGAGATGAAGCTACTTCTGCAAGTGAAATTTTAAAACAAAAAAAGCAAAGCAAAACAAAAGGCACTTCAGACTATAAGAAAATCTCTGGTTGTTTGGTGTGTCAAAATCAAGCCCTGGATTATTTCCACATCAGCTTATTGAAAGCACTGGTAAGTGAAATTGAAGGCCAGGTGCCTCAAAACCAGCTTCAATTCTGTCACAAAATGGGGCTTTTCACCTGAAAGCTGCAGTGAAGAGAATGCATCTTGGCAGGTCAGTCAGAGAATGACTGTGAGTGCTGACGTGATCCCAGTGCTAGAAAAGCTGATGCAGACCCACCAGACTGTCCTGCAGAACCACCAGTACCTGATGTGCAGAGATGCTCTCTAATCTCCTGTACTGCAGGCTTCCACCAACTGGTTATCTGCGCTGGAAAAGGGACCCAGTGACATAAGTAGACCCAATTCCAGAGTTACATAGCAAAATTTATCAAATTAATTTTCAAATGGAACATATGTTGACCTCAGCTCTTTACTGTTGCAGGTTAAATTTCAATAAAATCAGTGTTTTTCAGTAGATAAATATCCTCAAATCCCTGCTCAACTCATTTAAACCTTTCAGTACTGGTGTCCTTTGAATCTATATTCATTTGCTCCAGCTAGGCATTGTTCCACATCTTGATCAACTCAGTCTCAGCTGATTCATCTTTCTTATTACATGAGAATGTGAGTCTGAGAACAGGATCTAAATGAGGACAGTATCTTATTAATTCAAACATCAGCTGATGGGAAGGCAAAATAATTTTATTGCAGTCCCTTCAGCAGTGAAATACAAATGGCTACAGCAGATGTTACCATGAAAATTTACCTCTGATTTTCTGTTCCAGCAACCAGCATATAACTTAACATTTAGCCAGTTTGGCACTCTTAGCAGTGGTGACCCTGAGTTCTTTAATATCCTGGCTGAGGACATGGGAGTTGTCCTCTAATGGCTTGGTATGCAGTGACATCTACTACAAGCTCAGCTGAGAGCCCTGAGAGTGAATTTGCTGTGTAACCCGCTCTCCATGATCAATTAATCAAAATTTTGGCTACCATTTGGACACAAAGTTTGAACGTTACATCTTTTTGCCTGCCCACTCACAATTGACAGACTGACAGATAGACTGGGTGATTTCAACCAAAATGATTCTTTTGAAATCATGGTGAAGGGAAAATACATTAAACTGGTTTGATTGCAAAGAGTCCTGCTCTTCATTATTTTTGAATAATTATTCCCCCACCTCCCTTCCCCCTTCCAGTCTCTGTAGAGGTCATTTACATTTGGGAACACAATAAAATCTTGTCGCTGTGTTTTGCCATCTGAAAAAACTGTCCAAATTTGATCAAGCAATGAGAAAAATGCAATTTACACATCATGTGTTCTCTAGGAACTTCATAATTTGTTATTTTAACCTTCAAAGATTTCTTCTAGAGAATCATGCTCTGGTCCAGTCTCAGAGCTCTGCTTCCCACATATGGGCATGCTGAAATCTAATGTACTGACAATTCTGTGGAGTTTGCTTTAAAAAACAAGTTATGAAAGACAGTGCACATTTATTTTAATACCATAGGTTTTGTAAGAACTAAAAATTGTCAGGAATTAATTTACTAAGGGAAGTTGGTTATAAAATGTAGGTATTCCTGATGATTCTGTGTATTTTGCAGTTTCAGAAGTGAGAAAAAAATGTGAAGAAAAATAATGGATAAGAGTAGTATGAAGCAATCCATTGCAATAGCAAATGAAACAACAAGCACTGCAGGAAGAGCTCGTGAGGAAGGATTGAAGGTTCTGTTACCCACAGTTATGGGACTGGTGCCTCAGTGAAGCAAAATTAAGGGTTTTTTTTCGGGAAATGTCAAAAAAACAGGGGAACCAGCGGCATTGATAGACCTGTTTTAACACAATAAAGATTCCAAGTTCACTTGTCTTCTCCTTTGAGACTGGCAAAATTCCATAGCTGCAGTTTCTGCCTACATCTGTTCACTTGGCTTATCTGGCAAGTGTGCTCAGGCCAGGCTGTGAGACTTGCAGACATAAAAGCTGTGAGATAACTTTTCCTTTGGAAACAGATCATGAGCAAATCACCCTGATCAAATTGATTTGAATTTAATTTCTTCAACAGCTATGCATGCTCACCAGATGTGTTAATGCATTATTTTAGGAAAGCAGCAAAGGCATGGGGAGAAGAAAAAAGATCAGGGACTAATTTGAAGGGAACAAAATGAAGTGTATGCATATAATGGAGAAGGTATCTCCCCAAGCCCCTAAAAGGTGTTCAAGATTTCTACATCTGTGTTCATTTCTGAAAGAAATCTGCTGTGAAAAAGCCATGGGAGTGAAAGGTTTGCCAGGAGACATCTACAGAAAACTTACTAAGAGCTTGCAAAGAAACCATTTAATTCCAGGGAAAGACTGGGAATTCCTTCAGAAGGCCAGTTGCCCAAGAAAGGGACTTCTTAACAACTGAAATGAAATGCAAAGAGAGAATAAATGGGGGGAAAAAAGAGATAAACAGCATGAATATGAAAGAACTGCTTTGGCTGGAGTAAATCCAAGGTAGAGGAAAAACTAGCAAAGGATGTCCAGAGCCATAAGAAAGGATTCAACACATATTTCAAGAGAACTTCTGGGAAAAGCTGGGGCTGCTGCTGGATAGGGAGACAGCATGGATGACACAAGGAAGGCTGAAGTGTTCCCTGTCCTTGCCTTGGCAAAGACTGCTCCTGTACTTAAATGTGCACCAGCACATCCTAGAAAGAGGGAAACAGACACCCCTGAGTGAAGAACAGGTCCTGTAATGCTGAGCTGCTCTGACTAACCACAGTGTCAATTGCTCAGCCTGGTTTCCCCAAATTAGTGCCAGTTTTTGGTGTCTGTGGTCATTATTTCTCTAGGCAATTTTAGCTATGAGAACAGGAAAAGCGGAAGGAGAGAAGGATGAAGCAAGTCACAAGCATTAGGTGTACTAAGCTGAGTGTTATTGTACTAAGTTGAATTGTTATTCCTGAATGTGGCAGGATCAGTGTGGGGCAGGTGCATTTCTGTGCCAGCCTGAGGGGCTGGGAGAGCCCTTCTGCAATGCTGTGTGCTTGAAGAAACCCTTGTCTCTTCCTTTTTCCCTTGTACCTCTTGCTCACAATTCCTTCCTTCCCAAAATTAACATTTGAATTGAAAGTTCAAAAGGTGTCAGGGCTAACAGAGGTTACTCTTGCAAATCAAAGGCCCACCTTCCAATTTGCTCAGAGTCATAATGTCTGCACTAAGGAAAAAGCTAGTCAAAACCCTGTGATTAACTCATTAGTTATGAAAGCTCTTCATGTCCTGTCAACTTTTGTGTGCTTGGAGAGCAATGTGCTAATCTGAATCACGATGATGTAAAGAAATGTCTTCTGAAACACAATTTCATTTTAATGTGGCAACTGCACTAACTGAGCTAGCAGTATTCCTTAAAGATAAAATACAGCAGCTCTGCTCTTCCACCTTAAAAAACATCCTGTGTGTAGCCATTCAATCTCCAGATGTTAATGGACCCCAGAGTTATTTGGTAGGAACCTGGTAGGAAAGATGTATCAGATGTTCTCTCTAGAGGAGAGAGGAAGGGAAGATTCTTTCCTGAGAAGTGAAGTCTCTGAGCAAGAAGATGGGAATGATGGTTTTGCTGCTTGGCAGCTGATCATATGAAGAGTTTTAGACAGAAGCAAAACTTTCTGTCATGCAAATTGCTCCATTTCTCCTTTTGCAAGAGCACTTTCACTACAAGACACGAGAAGACAAGGCAATGCTTTAGTGCCAGCCTACCTTATTTGAAGTTTAAACATAAGGACAGCATTTTTTTCAGTGGACTTTCCTGAGCCACAAATGTGCCCAGCTTTCCACTTTAGCTGTGCCCTTCCTGCTCTTTGGGCTGACAACTGTCGCCCCTACAGAGCCAGTTTTACCCCAGCCATCACTGTGGTCTGCATGCTCAGCTGATGCAAAGAGATGAGTTAAAAAATATTCTGAAAGAGACCTGTTTTAAGGAAAAACATTTCACAATCTGCTATGAAGACTTCAGATGATCCTTAAATAACAAGCCAAGAAAAATATGAATTGATATTCATGTGATCCCCAGGAGTACAAAAGTTACATTAGTGAGAAAAATTATCTATTGTATTTTTTTTATAAAATGGAAATTGTCTGCATATCTACATTGTAAGCAAAGACAAAAAAATAAACAGCCAGCAGAGCCTCAGGAACACTTCTTGCTAACAAGTTGCATCTGCAATAATAGAAACTGCTCACAATGAATCCTTTTCCCTGGCATCCAACTATTCGCTTTCTAACACACAAACAGAGCTAAGGCAAAAGAATTATAGTCTAATTACCTTGGCCAGGTGTATTCACCTACTCAAATGTAATTCTGTGCAAATTTATTCTTTGTAGCAAAGGAAGACTCGTTGAAATGGATTTTGGACAGCACCAGAGTAAGGCTCATTATTTCATCTCCTGATCTTGCTGGGAGCAGCAAGAGTAACAGACTTTAAAATGATGGGGAGAGGGACCTGGGGTGGAAAAGGATGCCCCTGACCTTAATGCTCACACAATGAAAACCCCACCAGGACTGCACTCAAACTGAGCATACAGGCAGTCTGAATGTGGCAAATGTCTCATTCCAAGGGGAAAGATGACCCCAAATTCCAGTGAAAAAGGGCATCAGAAGTGGAGCCTGAGCATCATTTGCAGGGGACAGGCAGCAAAGCCACAGACTGAGCATCTGAGGGAGTTTAGAAACATTTCTGTCAGAGAGACACCCAAGACTTCTGCTGAACTGTTCCATAGCAAGTAGCTCTCCCAAACCCGAGCCTGTGCCAAGGAAGGTGAAGAACAATCAAAATTCATTGCAAGAACTCGAAAGAGCAAAAATACCAAATTTAGAAGTAGTTTACAAAAAGTGTCCAGGTTAAGTTATGTGTTTTTCCTTAGAGCTGAGTTACCCTAAAGAGAAACGAACTCGGTTTTCA
This sequence comes from Ammodramus savannarum pratensis, assembly GCA_020466415.1. NCBI lineage: Eukaryota > Metazoa > Chordata > Aves > Passeriformes > Passerellidae > Ammodramus > Ammodramus savannarum. The sequence continues at coordinate 8,132,488 of JAHXMQ010000566.1, read as the reverse complement.
GCGTTGTTCCTTATGCAGTGATGCAGACTATGAGCCAAGTTAAAAAAATATAAAAAGAAATATATTGTTCTTATACAAAATTGGACAAACTAGTTGCAAATATCTCTGAAATGAGATCTTGAACATACAGATTCTGAGACTGTCTGAAAAACCCAGTGAAAATAGCTTCATGGAATTTTTACTTTAAATCAATCAGAACATTTACATTTTTTTTTACTTTTTCCCCCTTAAAGCTGCAGTGTTTACAACCAGCTGACCATGAAGTTTTTTCACCCTCAGGTGAAAAATATGTTCCACTTTCTAGGATTGTGAAAAATAAATATTTTTTAAATTAAATATATACAGAATATAACCCAAAAGATAAATTAAACCAAATATCTGTGTATTTTATAAAACAATAATAACAAACCAAATAACCTTGCAATTTTCATCATCAACTGATGATGATTGAGTAAGAATTTATTAAACTACTTTAAAAAACCTTTACTAATCAATTAAATGAACCAACCAGCTCTGTTCTGAGATATTTGAAAACAAAATAAAATTGGGGGTTTCAAACAGAGAAGACTCTTGCATGGACCTGAGAGTTGTGCTGTATTTTAATAAGAAATGGTCCTTTTTCTGTTTGCCGCAGCTGAAATTTATTGAATTTAACTTTGAAATAATTTGCTCACAGAAGAATATGCACATATTTTAAAACTACTGTTGTTGAGAGTTTGATCTATGACTTTAATATTGAATATATTTCAACATTTGCATCCCAGGTCAAATAGCCAGGTATTTGCATTTAAATGGATTATCAGCATATATTTCTTGTTCTAGTAACTCTCTGTGCTTTCCATGCAGTTTTTTGATATGAAGACTTCTACTGATGCAGACAGGATTTTAGTAATCAGGGCAGGAGACAGGTTAATATACTTTAAATTAGATATAATGCTATTCCAATATATGCTGTCACACTGATATCAAATCCTTGTATGGAGCATCATTTCCCAGCACACTGAACTCCATTCACACAGAAAGGAGGCTTGGGGGGACAGGCTGAAGTGGCAGCTTGGTGTAACAGGCACCAAACAACAGCAGAGGCTGGGACATTGGGATATTGGGACATTGGGATATTGGGATGTTGTGTTTCCCTGCAGTTCCCTCACTCCCGCAGTGCTCCTGCCTTTGAACCTGGGCAATTCCCTGCCTGGTGCCTCTGTGCTGACAGAACACACAGCTGCTTTGCAGGGATGCAGTGGATTCCCTGGCCAACACCATGTGTTTTAACTGGGATTTTACAGGAGCTCAGCAGCAAAGGTTGAGATGGGCCTTGTGGAAGCCAATGCAGAACTGCTCCATTTTTATCCATCCTGCTGGAAGCGTCACACACTGTCCTTGGCACAAATCCACACAATATCCTGTCAATCTAATGCTTTTCATTCAATGGCAGAGAGATTTATGCTAGATGTTGGCAGGGAAATAAAAAAACAACCCTAACTTGGGAAAGGTCTGTAGGGAGTCACCTGGAGAGGCTGAGGACTGCCCACAGTTAGAGGTCCCCACAGATGGGCAGAGAAAGAGCTGTGTGAAACAGGAGTGATAGCAAGGGGAGCTCACAAGGACAGCATGACCTCAAGCCTAGAGGAGTTAGGGTTCTATCCAGCCTTCTTTTCTAACATTTAATGAAATCTAGTTGAAAATTCATAAACATTTTGCTGGCTGTTTGTTACAAATAAACGTGGCTCCAGTCACAGAGCTCTTTGATGGGAACATGCAGCACTGGAGGAGATTACACCTGGAGGAGCTCAGGGAGGCTACAGCAGCTCCCCTCCCTGAGCTACAACTACCACCCTGGATTCCCAGCTAGCAAAGAGCTCCTCCTCTCCTGCCCTGTGCTCCTGCTGAGGTTCATGGCAGCAAACAGCCAGAAATTTGGAAAGTCCTGCCCTGAGTCTGATTGTACTTGTCCCACTGGTAGGGAAGAGGAATGATAGACACATAAACAAAACAGCAGCAAAACAATTGGCATGTGAGTTATCTCAGAGACATCCACATCTCCAGCTGAGTGAAGCTCTGTGGGAAATCTTTTGGCTGATACTCTGAAATCTGCAAGTTTACTGTGAAACAGCAAAGTTGTTCAAGTCCTTATACTTTCCACATTTTAAAAATCACCACCTGAAGGATTTATGGCAGGGTTCACGGGCAATTACATTGCTCTATTTGTTACTGTGGAAACAGGCTTTGTGACTGCTGAAATCTATGAGAAATATATTGAATGAAGTTCTGAAAAACAGTACTTCAAAATTAAAACTGGGGACTGGATTTATCAGCACTAGGAAGCCTTAGCCTCAAGGAAGTCATGAAACACCAGGGAGTCAGCAGGAAAGTGCCACTAAGTCCTGGTGGGATTGATTTGGTTGGACTGGCTCTGTGTCACAGAATGGAAAAATAGAAGTAGAGACAACTCATCAAGCTGGTGCTCTCACAGCTGGAGAGCTGTGCCCAGAAATGGGTGCAACAATGAGCCAGAACACAATGGTAATTACTCCTGCTCTCTTGGACTGTGAATATCTTCCAAGCAGTCCAACCCCATGCCGTGAAACTGTCAAGACTTCAATCCTTTAAGTACCTTTTCCCAGCTTTATGCTTTCCATTAGCCCTTAGTCATGAAAAACTATTGAACTTCTTAAATGTTTGTTAGAAACAAACAGACCTACAGATGCAGGATGGATTGTCCTCACGTACCTAAATCAAGGAAAAAAAACAAACCATGCACTTTGTAACGAGACAGCTTCCAGCCTTCCTGACTGAACTAGAAGAAAGGAAGAAATCTGGTTATTGCCTCTCATTAATTATGCTTTTTCATTTTTATATTGAAGGTGGTTTGGAAATGGAAATCACGCTACTTAGTTAAGAAATCCAAATGCACTGAAATCAGTTGAGATGGCAAGACAAACAGGAAATTCAAGTACCCTCTGCTACTCAGGAAGATCCAGCCTTCATTTCTAGAGAGATTTCAAAGCAAATAAAAAAAAAAAATAAAAGGAAAAAGGGAATTTAAAAAACATTTTTTGTTAAATAAGATGGGAATTATGCCTGTGAGGGATTCTTCTGGACTCTGGGGGGGAGTAGTAATTTCTTTCCTACTGACCAGGCACCAGTCTTTATTGACTAACATTGTATAAAGAAAAATATATATTTTTGATTTTTCCCAGTCCTTTCAAGCAGTTTATAGCAGTGTTTGTAACCCTCAGTAAAGTTATTCTTAATTTACCCTGGTATCTGTGGGAGGAGGATTGAGGCTTGCATAGATATGATCTATGCAAAAGCAACAGTGACAAAAACTGAGATGCGTGCATAAAAGTGCCAGGTACTGTGAGTTTATTGCTTACCAAATCAGATATTCACTGTCAAAAGTTCAAAAACTGACAATAAACTCAACTGTTGCATCTTTAAACTTATTTATATCTTACAGAGGGAGTATAATGTCTTGAGTTTGTCTCTTATATAAAGTTTACAGCCAGCAGGAGATAATAAAATCTAGGCTGAGAGAAAAAAAAAACAGACAAGGTCTGCATGTGTTGGTGACTGTCAGGTGAGATATTTTATACCTCATTAGTGTCTCAGCAGTTATTGCTTTTTCTTCCTTTATGAATAGACCATGTGATGCCATGCCTCTCGCACTCCTCACCAATTTGTCACAGCAAGCAGTAATAAGGGAGTTCTTGTCGGAGTCCTTTTCACTTCAGTGCTTGCTTCTGATGAGCCATGCTACCCAAACAAGTCTGGATGTGCTTGACAGCCCTTGGAGCCCCCCAGTGATGCAGAGATGTTTCTTTGGGAGCTGTCCATGCAGCACTGGTGCATGTGGAGGGCTCTAGCTGACCTCCCTGCAAGGCTCCCTCGGTTCCAAAGCACTGCAGCTCACCCCTGGGAAAGCCACGGTTTTCAGAGCCCACAGAGCACTGCTGATGACTTAATCCTGAAGGTTATTCAGGATGATGGGCCAGG
>JAHXMQ010000566.1:8083964-8119296 GCA_020466415.1 Ammodramus savannarum pratensis | reverse complement strand
TCACTGTGAGAGGCTGCCTGGGTGTCACACACCTCCACCACACCAGAGGAGGGAGGGGGTCAGGGTGGGCAAGGGATCAGTTCGGGTCCTGAAATCAAAAGGTTTAACATCTTCTGCCAAAGTTGTTATCACTTCGTAACTCCATGCATACTTGTAATCCTCACTGCAAATTCCATCAAATTCCACTGTCTAGCAGCACAGTAATTTTATTAAGTGTTTCATTTGGGAGTTATAAGAAAAAATAGAAAAATGCAGCATTTGCAACCTTGTTGCACACTCTCTTTATGCACATATTTATGAATTAAAGGCTTTCTTTGTGATTTGCATCCTTTTTACTCCTCTAATCTCCTTTCAGTGTTTTGTGGGTGGGATGCTAACACTACATAGCATCACATAAACCACACCATAATTTAGGAAAGCCACCATGATATTCTCTACACTTTCTCCAGCCCTGCACCTACTTTGGGGGAGCAGATGTGGGGCCATCCCTACTAAAGTATTCTGTAGGTGCTCCAATTTCAGCTGAGCTAAAGGAGATATTTTACTAACTAATGCAAAAGCAATGCATTGAGGATTATTACATTCCCAGAAATCATTCCAAAGCCCCTGATATGAAAATAACTGAGGAGATTAAGGGGAAATATTTTATGTGCTTGTCTTCTACTTCTGCCAGCCTAGGTACCCACCTGCATCCCCTCTCAGAACCTGCATGTGACACAGACCACTGGTGCTGCTCAGCACAGCCCTTCTCATGCTTCAAACCAGCTTTTCATGGCATCAGAATATCCAAGATCAAAGTGCAGAAATGGGCTGAGCCTCAGGTGATCGGGTGTCTTTGGCAATGATTAAATCAGCTCTGCACCCTGATCTTTTACAGGAACTGGACAGATGAATTGGACAGAATCAAGAGGAGCAGTAAAGAGGATTAATTGGTTTGAATCCTGGATGATTCACCTGTAATTGTTAAACTAAAGCAGTGGTGCAAAAGTTATGAACATTATGTCACTTTGTTTAGGGATTTTTTTTAAATTTTAATGCATATTACTTCCTGGTTGCTGGCATGTGGTTACAAAGTAATTTGGCTAAAAGCTAAGTATGTTGCAACCAAGAAAATGAAGAGCAAAGAACAGAATCTAACCCACAGCTGGAGAAAAAGGGGACTTCTTTCTATGAAAATATGGTATTCAATGCTTGAAAGATTTCTTATTCACAACAAAAGTTCAAACCAAACTATAAAACTGGGAAGCAGTCCATGACCAAACCAAAGTTTTATCATGTTCAATAACGCTAATTTTATGCTAATGAGCGGACATTGGTTAAAACTACACGTCTCTGTAATGTGTTCAGCATTTTAAAGCACATATTCCAGTTAGGGCTAAATGTCAATACAGATTTTCACACAGTATATTCAAATACCAATTAGTAAGTCAGCATTTCTAAGATACCAGAACTGACCACACATAAATATAGAAAATAAAGGACAAAATACACTTAGGCTAGTGTATTTTATTAAAAAAAATTAAAAAGAAGATATTAAAGTTGATATTAAACTTTAGTCCATTGTCAGCAACAGATGTCAGAGCAGGCAGGTAGCATAGCAAAGGTGAAAATGTTAAGGAGTCTCATGAGTATGAAAAGCTTTAAATTACTGCTTATGTTGACCCACAGTGTGACACAGGAGTGGACCCTGCAGTGCACACCAGAAGGACAGGGACACTGTGTGGGACACTTGCTGGCCTCAGCAGCCCTGTGCACTCACAGCAACAGAAACTCAGGGGCAGATTAATTCTATCCTTTAGAAAACAGGAAAAAACCTGTTCACTGAACAGTTTGTAATCTCTGTTTCATATTACTTTCTTAAGCAGCAAGATGTTACAGGTTATCTCATAATGGAAACCTTTTCCTCTCTCTTCTTTCACTATGAAACATCGCCAGCAGAAGAAGAAATTTAACTTCAAAAATTGGCAGTGACAGAAAAATAAACCTTTTCTTTTTGGGGAAAAAACCCCCACAAAACCATCACTAGCAATGAAATTCAAATGTCATCTCAAATTAGGCAGGTGGTTTGAGCTATCAATCACAGAAAAAATTCCGCTTGCATCTGTATGAAAAACACATTTCGTCAATTTTGGACCACAAACACTCCCACAATTTGCACAGACATTTTTCTCTATGCTCTTTACTGCCTTTGGCACTATGAGCCAAAGACTATTTTAGGCAAAGTTTATTTTTCTAAGTTTATTCCAGGACATCTAAATGGGATGTGTGAAATAATTCTTCTACTCTGCTACTAAAGAGCTACAGCCCAAGAAGGCTGTTCAGTTTGGGAGATAGTTTCCTAAAGACACAGATGGACTAGAAAGATGCCAGGAAAACAACAGAACTACTTCAGGTCCAGAAAGAACAACCTCTGGAAAAAAAGGTTTAAAAACCTCCCAATGCTGAGCATGAATAAGGATTTGGTAAATCCTGAGGTACATAAAATGCACTTACAAAGAGGAGGATTATCCTCTTTACAAGATGCAATGGTGCAGCCAGATGTCTTGCTGCAGCCAGAAAGACTGAGGTGAAATAATAGGAAAATCTGCTATAGAACATTGGAGCCCTGAAGGTTTTTAAGAACAGATTTGGCAGACATTTGTCAGGATTGATTAAGGCTGATCTGGATTTAGGGCAAAGGAATGGAGAAACTGATCACTAAAAACACTGTCCAGTCCTATTTCCCTTCCATCTGATCCCTTTCCTACTGAGTCAATGTGATTTGTGCAGCATGCATGCTGGGAGTCAAAAGGGCTAAATCCTTTGCTCATTTTAAACATCTCTTTACATTGTATGTGTAGATTACTCTGTGAAGACATTTTATCATTACTATTCCATTAAAAAATGGAGGATAGATGCATTTATTAAAAGGAAAATATTCCAGTTTTGTCTAGAAAAAATTGAGATCTCCTTCCAGTTTTAATACTCTCATTTAATTACCTCCTTTATTAATCAAGCTACCACTTCCTATAATCAACTTTGAAAAGAAGCAAGTGGAAATGCTAGAAGACTTATCTGCTTCTGTTGCTATATCTTGTAAAAAAATCCTTTTATTCTGCCAAAAAATCAGAGCCCCGACTAAATAAATGCACAACTCAGAAGCATTGTATAGTTGCAGCATGTTAAGCATTAATACTGCTGAAACACTGACCCAAGAAAAATATCCATGTTAATTACATTGTTTTCCATGCTATATTATAGAAGCAATAAGCATTTACTTATTCATAATTTCACATACAAGCCACTAATCTAGAAAATTAGATTTCTGAAAGAACACAGATTGTATTTGCCAAGAACCAAAAATCCATCTGAATCACTTCATTCTTTTTAATAAACTTTCTCAGTGAAACATTGATATTGAAGGAATCAATATGATTTTTTAAAAAAATATCCCTATTGTCATTCATTTATTCAAATAGGGACCTTAGCCTTAATTAAAATAACTCTGCAGAGACCCAAGAGAAGCACATATGTATAATTCCTACTATTACTTATTTATTAATTCAATTAATTATTTATTACTAAGAGTTTTTTTCGAAAAAAGCACATAGAATTTTAATTAAAGTTAGAGTAGACTCTGAGTACTAAAAGTGCACATAGAGATCACTTTCATATATCAAAATGAAATAAAAATAATTTCAGTGCATGCTGATCTATAAGCAATTCCCTTTCTGTGGAAGTGCAAATAAAGTTACACACAATCAAAGACCAAAAGCTCAGCTGCACACGTGGCTGCAATGTCAGTTTGGTTTAGTCAGACACTTCCCTTGGGTAAAGATCAGCCCAGCCTGGTCCTCCTCAGCCTCCTAACACAGGGAGGATGGAGTGGAGTTAGAGAATACAGCTGTGGTTCCCCCATGCTCACCATGCATTGACAGAGAGAAGGATTCAGGCTGGTGGACTTCCAAAATCCAAAAGTAGATATTAAATAATAACAATCCATGTGTGTTGAGGGTCCAGCTACCTCCAGCCTCCTCCTGGGTCAGGTGGGCATAAACGTCACAAGCCCATTTGGATGGAAAGATCACACTTGGCACTTTCCATCACCAGAGACAATTTTGGAGCAGATTATGGGTTCAGTTATTAAGTTGCTGCAACAGTTTGGTTGTCCTTTGGGGGCTGGTGCAAATCTGGCCTCACAGGCTGAGCTCTACTCTGTCACATTCTACATTTATTAAGTCTGGTTTAGGCTGTTTTTATATTAACCTCTCATCAACATCTTCTCATTACAGCATGGTCAAACCGTGCCAGCAGTGCAGCTCAGGAAAGTTTATTATGCTAAAAGACAAGTCCAGAAATATCAATAAAGTTACATTATTTATATTTAAAGGATGAAGCCTGCAGCTGTCCCTGGATGTGTAAAAAATGTGTGATAATTGACTGCGCTGCAATCTGTGTACAGATGTAATGGCACATTGGACAGCTAAAATCTTACAAAAGTAGCTTTCCTTGGGATTATTAGATTGCTATCAGATGAAGTAAGCAGCAGTGTTCTGAGGTGGAAGGCAAAGAGTAAGGAAAAGTGAAGTCTGCTTCAGTGAATTGTTCACAACTGTTTCTTTTCTGTTTTAACATTCAGCACAACCACACTGGGGAAGTTGTTAAAAACCTTCCTCATTTTGTGTGTACTACTTAAAACATATTCTGTCCATACCACAGCACTCTGAAGGACTTCCTAGCTCAATCTTGCTTCAAATTCACAAGGCCAAAGATAAAAATATTTACTCATGATCTTCACAAAAGAATGTCTCTGAAAGGTTTGCCACAGCATCTACAATAGAGGTAACTCAAAGGTGTGTCACAGCCTTGCCTCTCAGACATCACCAGATACCAGTTAAAGCAGGCATGTTCTCCTCTCCTCTACTGGCTTTTATTTAGTGATTGAATACTAACAGGAAAAGAAATTACAGTAACATACTTTATCTCATCTTCTTTAAACCTAGAAGTCTTTTTAATAATTAATTATAAGAATTTGGGATCTGAATTTGCATGTATGCAGTGACATGAAAGCTTTTCCCATGTTAAGACAAGGGGCATAAGGGTAAAGCACAGCTCAAACTTGCCTAAGGTACACTGGCACCAAAATCATAACACTCCTTTGTGTTAGGTGTTAAGACATACCAAGAAGACAGAAAAAAATGGATGAGGCTGGTGATGGCCAGCCAAGGGCAGCTTGGTACCAGGGCCTAGGGAGTGCAAAACACTTTTAGCTTTCTGGCGTTACTAAAATATCTGAAGAAAACAAGATAAGAAATCCACCCCTCCTGGTTTGCAAGATTGTGAAGAACATATGGAAGATTCTGCTGCAGGAAAGTGAGGTTTACACTCATATGCTCAGCCAGTCCCTGCTATGACTATTGCAGGTCTGCAGCATGCCAAGAAAGGATCATGTGTATTTGTATTTCTCATGATGCTGTGTGACAGTCATAGTGACCCAGCTGAGCCTCATGAACGAGGTCTCTAAGAGAAGAAGAGGATATTCTTCTGTCATTGTTTCTGTTGAGCTCATTGGTGTGGGAAATGCAAGTTTGAGGTTTGTGTTGGTTTTGTTTCTTTGTTTTGTTGAATTATTTTGTTTTGTGGTTTTGTTTTTTGGGGGGCTTTTTGTATCTAAAATTGTGATAAGATTTTGTCAAGACAATAAAAACTCGGAGTTGTAATATATTAAGATATTTTCAGGTAACTGTTGACAATTAAAATGTGAGGAAGTTATTAAAATCTAGCAATTATGATTGCTAGCTATCTATCCACTAATATATACAGCCATTATACACTCACATATATGTATAATGTGTATATGTATGTATATACATTATACACATATACAGTCAATTATATTTTTTTTACTAATTCAAGCTATTGGTAAAAAGCCAATAATAAAAAAAAGTAGAATAAGTATATTAAAATTCTTATTTGTTATTGTTGAAAATAACATTTTAATACATTCTTGAGTTCATCAAGAATAGAACTAGAATTATAAAGATGTAATAATTTGCTGTCTGTGTCAAACCCACATGATCTTTAAATAAATTGCTTGTGCAGTATCACTCCAGGAACATTATTTCACAGCTGCAACAAAGCCAAAGATACACTGAGTTTAAACTGATGGGATTGTGTTTGCAATGCATTATTAGGCAGAGCCTTTCAAGGGGCCTGAGACATTTCAATGGAACTTGAGGACAAATTAGTCATGGTCAGCAAGGCTCTTGAGCACCAACACAAGACGTCTGATAAGCAGCTTAAGATTTAACAACTACCTCAGAGAATTCCTGGGCATTACACAGCATACTCATCTTCTGATCCATTGCATCTTAAAGAGAAGTGGAAGTGAAGAAAGCAGATCTCTCTGCTGTTCATTATTTACCTGTTGTCCTAACCCTTGATATTTCATAGAACAGCCAAGTCTCTTGACTCCTCGGACAAGGTGGATTGTGTTGGAGATGAGGCAAACTGCCACAGTCTGTTTACGAAAACAACATGCATAATCCTCCAGTTCCCATCTCTGGAGAGAGTAGTTTCCTTTCCCTCTTGGTCTCAGCTGAAAGGTCTTTGATGACAACATTTTCATGCCAAGATTAGGTAAATTGCTGTAGAGAAGCTGAGACAGCTTGTGCGCATTGACAGGGCACTTGAGCACAGTAACACTTGGGAGCTTTATTTAACTTTCTTCCCCTTTCATATCAACAGAGTAACCAACTTCCCCACAATCTTTTAAGAAGAGAATTCAGAGGAAACCAGATTTTAGACAACAAAGGTAAAAGCTCAGAATCCCTTTTTCTGACTTAATAGAATTTTCTCAGTTCCTGTAGCAAATAAACTGTGTTTGTTGTGTCAGTAAGTACCTTACAGTAGAATGAAAGGCTGTTTATTTTAACTTTTATGAAAGACTAAACTCTAAATCCTTAGTGCCTTCCATTCTGAACTTTGTCCTTATGACTAAAGGACAGGCTGTACTGCTACAGAAAGCTGATAAAGTAGTGAAAAAAATCCAGGGGAAAATAATGTTATGACATCAGGCTCAGTATCTGAAATGAAAATACTTAAAGGTAACAAGCAAAGAGAGCAAGATACAGATAAGGGAAAATGAAGGTGAATTCTTGTCCTGAGGATATTTAGCTTACAACACTTGCACTGACACATGGAACATACTGGCCAGCTATAAAAAAGCATTAGCATTCAATATGGAGATTAGAGCAGATCTTTCTACCTCATTGGATTCTTCATCACTAATTTTCTGTTTCATATTTATGGTTTCTTTGGGGTTTCCAACATAGATTTTAAACAATAACATAAAGAATCATTGTGTATTACAGGGATTGCAGTTCTAATCTAGATGAACTACCTGGACTATTTAGATTAAAACAACTTTGTGGGGTTGTAAACTTCTCTTAACGATATTTGACAAGAGATGGATGACAATTTGCATTATGCCCATCAGATTCACAGATTCTCCTCAGAAGGGAGAGTTTCAGCTGTTGTCCAAAGCATCTGCATGTGGCAGCATTCCTCCAAGGAGGCAGAGGACTTTTACACCCATCTTAGAACTATAGGAAAAATCACAAACATGATAAAAAGAGAATGAGTATATTTCTCCAAAATGTGCCTGTAATTTCTGAAATTCCTGCCATGTCTCATAAACCTTTAAGAAATACAACATTTATTTTATGTCCAATGGAATATCATCTAACATAATAAAAAAGCACACACAGACAAACTCAGAAGCCAACAGAATGATAATTCACTACAGTTATTTTCAGTATAATTATGTTTTATGGCATTAGCTCTGCATTCTTTTGGAAATAATTTTGTTGCAGGAATTTATTGGTTTGCTTTTCTGATACAAACAAAAAAATAACTTGCTTTGGAAATGGAGCAGTATTACCTTCCAGCTGTTCTCTAATAGACAAAAAGTAACAGAACAAGTGAAAGTGGTGGCATGGAGTAGAAGAAACTAGAAATTTATGTAAATCCCATCTTCTTGCAATGGCTGATAATGAGAATAATTAAAAATAAGATTATATTCTTATGGGAGGTATTTTGGGCATGATATTTAGAAGAAGCCAGGCTGGGAGCAGTTAATAAGGACTGACTGTCTGAGGTTCTTCAGAAAGTCTGCAGCACTTGAAACTGTGTCAGACACTGCAGACAGAGCCTGTCCAATGTAATTCTCTCAGCTCAGTTTTGAGCACTCTGACCTTAGCTCCGCTGGGACCAACACTCCCAGAGGGCTCAGAAGATTGCTAAGGGAAAGATCAAAGACAAATTTCTTTTTCCTGGTTGCTGTAGCATCTGGGACCACTTCTGGTGACTTGTCTCTTGCAATGGGCAGCCCCTTGTGAAGTCTTGTGCTTTCATGCTGACTTCTGATAGACATCAGCTTTGGGTTTATGTCTTCAACAGCAGCTCTGAGGGACTACTGTGAAATGGTAATTTCTAACCAACAGCCCTTATGAATTTTTCTTAATGTTTTCTATAACTTCTAGCATTAAAAAAAACAGTATTACATGAGGTAGGAATTTATTCCAGAAACAAATGGTTATTTCCTTCTGTTTGGGGAAAACATATTCCAGGGGAAAAATAATTCAAGAATTTTTCATTATCTTTAAAACCAATAAGAGCTATATCATGAAAAGTTGAAAAAGGGCACTGCCTCCCTTGGCTACCCTAGAAAGCTTATACAATAAGAGTGCTTGAGGCTCTCTCACTCGAGGCTGTAGCTCTGTCACCCTGCTAAGGCTCAGCAAAGCAGAAAGAAAGAACAGAAAGGAAGCAGCAGCCCCATACCAGAGTCCTGCTACACAACTACAGAGCATGGTCTTTTGGAACCCAGTCTGTCTCACACTTCTGAACCTCCTTCTACTACCACAGAAGATCCCTACCACAAAGGAAAGCTCCAGGCTTCTCATTTGCCAGCTTCCTCATTCCTGTTGCAGGTCTCCCCACAGCATTTCCCAGTTTTTTCTATCTCTGCATATCAGCCTTCCAGCCTCCCATGTCTCAGACTTGCCTGCACTCAGCAAGTCTCACCCCCATCCTGCTGCCTCTCACAGCAGAGCTGGTGCTGGAGGTACTGGATCAGTCTTGGGATGCTGGCTTTGTCCTGTTAAAACACAGAGCCCAAAACCCCAGTAAGACTGCCCTGACATGTTGTTTCTCACACATTCAGGTAACTTTTATGCATCTCCATGGTGCTTTTTAAGTCTGTTCTTATCTTCACATCATGCATTGCTTCCGTGATTATTTATTCCATGACTTATGCAGTGATTAAAACTACTCTGATTTAGAGCACCTCAGTCACTCTAAGGCATGGACTCATGCTTTCCCTATCACCCCCAAATTCCCAGGGAGAGCAGCTCTGTCACTGCTCCATGGGTTAGCAGACTTGAGGTTTTTCAGATTAAATGAGTAACTGAAGCCCCTAATGAACTGAAGGGCATAAGAGGCTTCTGGCATGAACAACTGGGGTTAGTTGGCATTAAACTTTTCATTAATTAAAGCCAGCTTCCAAGTCAATGCCTAGAATGAGTTCAGGGATCAGGAAAAGAATTAATTAGCTTCTTATCAAAAACTAACTCACAAAAAAAAAAAAAGAAAAAAAGAAAAAAAATAGCCAGCCAGCTTTGGATCTGTTTGGATTGAGACATGATCTATTTCTATTGTTTTGTGTTTTATTTTTCAGTTGAATGCAAGAAGAAATCATTAGGCTTAGAAAAACTGCTTCTTCTGTGTCTGATTGTTTAGCACCAAGGAGATGGGGATGAGCAGCATTTCCAGACCCACACATTCAACTTTCCACTCCAGACAATCTAAAGCTATGGGGAAGCAAACATCACAGGCACAGCACACTCCTGCTCCAAAGGACAAGGAAGGCACTTCATTCTCAGGTTTGGTAATTGAGAGTGCAGTCTGTTATTGAAGCTGAGCTTAAGGAGGGCAAAGATCAGAGTATGAAAGGAATTTGTTCTGATGTATATTTTAATACAATAATTGCTGCTTAAGCAAGACAGTGCATCACTAGACTTGTAATCAGCATTATTCACTCTCATTGACTGCTGCATGCAGCAGCAAAAGACAAGATTTTAATGTAAGTAGATACCATCTCAAAGAGCAAATGTTTCCACTACAGCCAGCAATGCCCTGTTCCTCCCTGCAAAACCATGCAGGTAGATAATTACAAACCAATCAGATACCTCCAACAGACATTAAAAATAGTTTTGCTCTACCATTTAGCATTCAACTGAGTGCTTCAGGACATAGTCCTGCACCAAGACACAGATATATCTGCATTTTTGTCTTCACTAACTATCAAATGAAGCTCCATTTAAATCTGTTCCCCTTATTCATTCCTGTGAAGTCATCATCTGTTCTCTTTAGAAACTCATTGTGTGATACAATTTTCTCTGTATTGTGAGGACTGGGGAGAAAGCAACAGCCCAAAGCTTTAGTGAGTAATCTTACTAAGATATTAAAAAAAAAGGTGCCAAGAAGAAAATGTGTCTTCCAAAAGAAATCAGTTTGCATAATAAAAAGAAGAAGAGGGAAAAAAAAGATGGATCAAGGAAAGATTTTTTACAAAATTTCTAAAAATTTCTTCTTTAAAATTGGCAAAAGGGGGTTTATCAGCCACAAGATAAAATCACCTCTTATTTTTATTTTTGATATATCCTAATTTGATTGTTAACAACCTGACCTAGTATACCTGGCTATTAATATCCATGTTTTTATGAATGATTGTGCTAAATTTCCTGCCCACAGACTTTTTTCTAACACAGATGAGTGGGGAAATTGAGAACAGAAGCCACTTATATAGAAATAGTAACTGGATGACAGTAATTGCAATGTTGTAACATGGGTATTAATTCAAGGTACATCATGTTCATGTTCTCTGTGTTACTCTGAACAACAAATGCATCAAGAAAATATAATCTCATCACTTGAAAATTTCTATCAAGTTAAAGGTTGAATTTAACCATCTCAGGTACATGATTTAGGTTTGAGGTTATGAGAAGTGAGGATCTAAACTATGTATTGGAAATCAAATAGCATAACAGCATAAGAGCAAAGAATTAACTTGGAACATTTAAACTATTTTCTAGAGGAAAACATGGCTTAATCAAAAATTAAAAGCAACACCTTTGATAGAAGAACTGATTTAGCCAAAACATTTAGATGGAGAGAAAAGGGAATTAATTTAAACAGCCTCAAATTAATCACAGATGTGTTGCTCTATTTTTTCTCCATTTCTCTGTGCTTATAAACAATATGGTAAGAAGCAAAAAATATATTATTCAGTTTCAAGGCATCTGAAATGAAATATTTATCTTTCAAAACTTTATGTATATCTAGCTGAATTCAGGATTAATTCTGAACTGGAGAAAAACAACATTCATAATCCTTCACAGGACTGGATTTTTCATTTTCAGCAGAGTTTTGCTGGCAAGGTCCATTTGTGAGAGATGTTAGCAAAATTCTCAAGTCCTTAAAGCTGTACTCTACTCAAGGGAATGGCAGAATTTGAATTAACAAAAATGGAGAGGGGACTCAGTAAGAAGACATTCTTTTCACCTGCAAAGGATTGGGAAGAAACCAACAGGTTGCTAGAAACATCACTTTGTTTTGTTTCACTGAAGACCCCCAAACTACAGCATTTGGCAAAAATTCAGGTAAAAATTCAGGTTTTCAGACCTGTTCTCATTCCAAGTCCTTCTGAGTGGAGGGTCCTGGATTCCCTGGGTCTCAGTCTTTTTTGCTTAAGTAACAAATCCATCATAGGATCTTGTGGAAGAACAAGCAACCCTTGCTTGTTGAGTGCAGAGTAAAAGCAGTGCTTGTGGCTTTTTTATTCTTTATTTCCAGGTGTCTTGCAGCAGAGCAGGTAGAATGAGAAATGCACAGTAAGAAGCCTGCAGAGTCAGTACAGAATTTGTTTTCTGCTTAAAGAGGGGAAGGAAAAGGAGAGCACGGAAATGATGTCACAGTGTCACCTTTCCTAGTACCTGTTCCTCACCTACATTGGAACAAAGAATTTTAAGAAGCAGATGCCTGACACAACTGATGTGTCTGGAAGCCCTTCCACATCTTCCATGGAGTAGTGGAAAAGCCCAGACACTTCCCCTGCAGGATATTGCTTTAGCATTATCTGTGTCATGTGCAGTAAAGCAACACTGCTCAACACGAGTTTGCCCTTCCCTAGAAGACTTTATGAACAATTTATACAGCCAGGCAATAAATGCCTTCCAAGTCACTGGCTGTTCAGTACAAAAAATTAAAAAACAACCTTTTTCAGATACTCTGAACATCTGAGTCTATTTGAATTAAATCAGAGAGATTTGCTGATTGAGATTCAAGTGCTGAAAGGCTAATTTGAATTAAGAGAAAATGTGGAAAAAATCAAATGTGCAAAGTCAAAACCCACTACAGTCAATGACTATATTTACCTCAGTGAAGAATTTTCTTCTTAAACTATTGATTTTTGCCTTCTTCACCAAAATCAGTTCCCTTTTAATTATAATTCAAAAGCTATGATCAAACATGACAAAGATTGTTATCAATTCTAATATAATTTGCATAGCTTTAGCCCCAGCTGAGGAGGGAAGATCTTTATATTAACAGCTGTAATAATTCAAAGATCTTGACTCAGGCAAAGCTTTGAAAAACTAAGGAAAGAGAGGATCAAGTCATTCTGATTTCCATGTTATAGATAAAACTTGAAACAACATTACAGGACAGCAATTACCACAGCCATGCAAACTTACAAGTCAGCCAATGAACTTACAAGTCTTGTGACTGTGACTCACAACCTGTTCTGAAATTAAGCCACAGATGGATTTAGTGATTTAAATGACACTGCTCTATGGAACCACACCAGCTGCCTTCAGAGCTGAGGATGTTACACTCTCCAGCTGCCAGAGCAGAAGTCTAAGGGTGTCATGACTGACAATTCTCTTTGGGATGTATTAATATAAATTTAACTTACTACGATTTCAATTACCTGATGGGAAACAATGCATACTAAAGATGCATAAACTCTCTGTTTTGCTGCTGCAGAAATTTTAACTGTCACCAGCTGGCTGTTGTCCACTGCTTATGAATAAATGGATGGTTACTTGGCCAAAATACAGTAGTTTTTCTCCTTCTAGCAAAAAGAAACTGAAGACAACAGCAAAACCAATTTCAGTCTATCTCAGAATACGATTAAAGTTACTAGTTTTGCTCTATTTTTTAAAGGTATTCTTTAAAGACTAGTACCTAACCAAGAGGAAATTACCTGAATTAAACTGTTCTTTCAATTGTTATCAAGGGCTGTCATAAGCAAAAATCTTTGTAGATGTACTGATGAAGACCATATAAAGTAATTTAAAAATCTAATCTGAAACACTTTTGATTTAGGTTTATTATATGATATTGTGTCACTCTTTACATTTCAATGTGTTAAATGTACTCAGTTATAAATGGTGAATAGCTTGAGGATGGTTTCCAGGTCCTTTAGGTTCCTTGTTCTCTGGACTTGCTTCTCTTGAAGTTTTCTATGACTCCTGTTGTGTCTCAGTGACATGGCTCTATATCTGAACATGGCTGCACTCAGCTAATACTCACTGTTATGGGTAATACACAATGTCATCATTATTGCTGAGAAGACCCATTCTCATCCAAAGTAGAAAACATCATGACAAATTTTATTCTTCTTGAGGAAGGCATTAGTACTTACTTACTTGCAGAGTTTCTTGGAGAGTTTTTGGGTCTTTTTAAAATATTGTTCATTATTGGTATTTTCAATATGCAATATGTTTCTATGAAAGATTTTTTTAGTCCTGGGAGAATTCTGGTGCCTTTGAAGACTTATTATGGGAAGACTTAAATGAATGTTGTTGGGTTGGAACTGTAGGACAATTGGGAGGTGCTTATTGTTTCTAGAAATTAGAAAAACAATATTTCCTGAATTTAAGGATTTATTATTACAGTAACTTCAGACATAGTTCATAGAAAAAAAAAATCCAATACTTATGGGTGTTTTAAGGATCATAATTGCTCACTTAAACATATTCAACAACTCCAGTGGATAGCTAGGATACAATACAGTGCTGTCATCACCATATATTGCACAAAGGGGAAGTTGTCCCAATGAGGGAGCACAAAAATGAGGATACATCATAAAGCCCATAAAGCCATTTCATGGTTCTGTCCTACTGCACATGGAGATGAGTACAGCAGTTTAAAATTCCCTTTCTGGTGTTAAGTCTAATTTACAGTCTTGGCCAAATATTTCTTTTTCCAAGAAAGAAAAAAGATCAGGGGAAAAGGACATGAGGAACAGAACAAAAACAGTGATAGAAGGATTACCACCATAAATTGACTTAAACATGCTTCCAAGGGAAGCCCATTATTTCTGACTGATCTGACTTTTCAAAAGGACCTCTTGTCCTTCTTTAAGGCCCTAATATGATGAAAACTTTACCAAATTACAAGTTGTCCTAGCAACCATTTGCATTTTATTCCTAGATTAAGTGTGTCTTAAAATTCCAGCCTCTAAATTATTACCCCTTCACCCTTTTCTATCACATCTTCTCTCCACATAGGTTGTTTTAGGGGTTGTTAAACTCATGTCTTCTTTTCCTTCCAAATAACCCAAAGACATTGAGCTTTTTAATGTCTCATTTATAAGGTGCCTTTTCTGTATCTACAATCACTCCTTTTGCTGAAGCTGTCCAAACTCACTGAACTTTTTTAGGCACTTGTCTTCACAATGGCACTCTCCATAAATGCCAAATACAGGAAAAAGAGCATCTATTGCTCTATATGCAGATAAAAGAGCATGCATGCATTTACTCCAATTTTTTTTTTATTATTAAATAACCTTTAGTGATGTTCTGATGAGTTCCAGGAGGTTATTAAGATGGCTGGGAAAAAATGGAGAAATGGCAGAAACAATCACAAATTATCTTTCACTACATTATTTAAATATTAATGATTATTAGCCAAGAAAGAGAAGCTGTTGTGGAGGTCAGAAAATATCTGCAAGCTAGTGTATTTGGATATTTAGCAGTGGGAGGCAGCTCCCATTGTAGGAGCACAGAGAACAGCTCAGCATTGGAGCAGTCCCATACTAGTAGTTCTCTCAGGAAGGAATGCTTAGATGGGGGAAAGGAACCTGATTTTAGTGTAGGGGCAGAAAACAGTTGTAGCCTTGATGGAATGTTATGTCTTAGAGTCTTAGATACTCCACAATTAAAAAGCAGAAGTGAAAGAAGCTGAGCCTATAAAGCTGTTTGCTTAAAGAAAAATCACCCAATCCCTGAGAGCTGATAGGGAACAGATTGCCCTCCCAAAGAATTGTTCTTCTGGCAGTAGAGAGATACAAAGGAATGCAGGGATAAAATACAAGAAATACCTGAACCCAAGAACAGTAAATAGCTTTAATAATCACATGCTCAGAGCTCTTACTGGAAAGGAATACAGGAGGAGATTAAGAAACATGCAACCATTTATCAGTGGGCTTTTCATGGGGTTTATGTGCTTGGGCACATTTGGACAGAGCATAAAAACTCAACAGGTGAGGATTAAAGCGTCCCTCAAGAAAAAGTTAAATGGGAAATATTCCCTAAGCTTCTAAAGATCTAATACTTCCTGTAGAAAGGAATCCTGAAGTGTGCCTTAAACATGATCTAAAGTGAAATATTTGAAAGGATTTTATGAGAAATAGCATTACCAGACACTTGAGGACTGCAAAGCTCTGAATCACCCTTTAGCAGCATAACTGGTTTCTGAAGACTTTTCATTTTGATTATCCGTGAGAATCTATTCTTTTCCCAGGTGTCCTTCACTTGAGATCTGTACAAGATCTTACACCCTTTTTGTCCTGATTGTGCTGCTTTAAAACCACGATACAGCAGGCAATTCAAACAACAAGGGAAGTTTGTTAATAAATAACTGGGGTATCCCTTTATGCAAATTTCCTGTCCAGTTCAGCTTTGCACAACAACTATCAAGAGGAGAATACAATTAGTCCATATAATATTTAATCCACTGTAGCTGTGCTGAATCAGCTTGGATGTAACAAACTCCTTTCTTCCATGGACAGGCCTTCATTTGCACTGCATACAAACAGTGCAATAAAAATAAAACCCTCTATCCCATGTTTGACACCTTGTAGAAAGACTGCAGCAAGGAGCTGGCTTAGACAAGAGTAAACAAAAGGCATCCCAAAGCAAATCAAGAAGAGTCAACGCAGAACAAAAAGGAATTTTCTCTGTGATTCTTGGTCTGATAGTTTAGTAGCTCAACTGAACAACACAATTTGCCTTCTGATTTAGCAGGAGCACCTTTTATGGATTTGCTTCAAACAAAGATAAGCTGTACTATCCTGTGTTGTTTTGTTTTGACCCTGGACCTACCATTCATTCTCCCATCTCCAGAAAGAGAACAGAAGACTGAAGGTCAAAATTCCTTGTGCTACACAACCATGTTTTGTCAGAGATTCTCTCAAACTCTTACCTACTTAAATTGTCTTCTCTGGTCCATCTGAGCACTTTTCCGTGTCTGCTGTTGGTATCAGAAGGATTTTCATTTATCAACTGATCATAGCTGCCTCCTCCTTCCTGCCAGAGCTGATATTACCTCATGCCATTGGGGTTAAGAAACAAGGAAAAGGAATGGAGCAGGTTTTGCTACACTTCATAAAGTGCTTATCTCTTTCTGCACTGTGAATAAAGGAGCTCATTCTGAAATTAGTCACTGTAGCACGAGAAAAGAGGCTCTTGAAAGCTTTGAAAGTGAGTAAAGAGAGGAGAAGGCAGGGCCCAGCTGGAGGTCTGAGCAGCAGCCATTCTCCAGGAGGATGACTGCATTTATCTGCTGAAACAGTGCCTGCAGATTAAGGACTCATACTTTTATGGAAGTGCCTTGAAATTTTCCTTTTAAACACAAACCCTAAACAAAATTCTGAGTTCCATCACCTCTGACACTAGTACAACACCTCAGCCTGTATGAGAGCACTGCAGGAGCTCTGCCTGAGCCCAGCACAAAACATGTTGGTGATAACAGACCCAGTCCCTCACTGGCCAGAGATTGGTTAACAAGTGGTCTGTGGCCTTAACAAGGAGCAAATCAATAGGTTTGAAGACTTATGGAAATATCACCCCTCTGTGTTTTGAGAAAACAAGGGATACTTTAAAGAGCAAATAAGTGGTTAAGTGGTAATTTACAGGTTTGTTGGGTTTTGTTGTTTTTTTTCCCCCCCAGGGAATGCAAATCAGTTCAAGTTGTATTTTGTCAGTACATAAGGGCTTATTCAGAAATAAATCTTAAAAGCTGAATAATTTCACTGTAACCATTAGAGCATAGTGTTGTTTTATAGCAATGAGAAATGATGCTTACACTGTCTCTATTTGGTTAATTTGCAAAAGGCAACTCATGAAGTTGCCTAGAAGTGACCCATATTGCTGCAATTCTGCAATTCATTTACAAGTCAAAAATCCCAACACAGATCCTACAACACATCTTCATGCAACACAGAGACAAGGAAATGTATTTGCCTTACTGGAGCACTGGCTCAACCCTTACTTGCAAGCACAGCTGCATCAGCTCTGGCTTGCTGTGTTACTTCTTCAGGATTTTTGCTAAGAAACAACACTAAGAAAAGCAGAGAAACGTTTTACACTCCACAGAACCATAGATGTGGATGAATAAAGACTGGGCAAAACCCAGCTCAGGTTCTAAGCTGGCACATGTCACAATTTCCCCAAACTCCCAGATAAGCAACACTGTCAGAGCTGCAGAGCAGTAAAAGCTCAGGCATTGCCATTGACTTCAGGAAATGGCAGCAAAAATCTGTGATGGACACAACTGCACAAAAACAGCTTCTCTTGCTTCCCATGAACCCATACAATGCTACCTGCATAAAATGCCACTACCTACTCTCCCACATAATTTACACATAATGCAACTTAACAGGGAAAAGGGTTTTCTTTCATATGTGACCAATTTTACTCATGTAGCTGAAATAAATATGTTGGGGCATTAATAGAATCAAGCAAAATTATGCATGATTTTCTGAACTAGGGAGTATACTCTGCATATTAACAGGGCTCCATCTCACTGCTGCCAAGGGGATTTCAACATTATATTTGCTATAGCAACCCCTGAAGATGCTCTTTCTGCCAGTGAAATTTAGTTCTGTGCTTAGAATAATAATTTCTTAATAATACCAAAACAGTACAGGAGACTAACATTTTAGGTAAGAGCTAAGAACAAATTACACTGCAAAACAGAGGTGAAAAAGAGCTATTAGCTCAGGATCTCATCCAGCCAACACAATGTTGCACTGTTAGCTAACAAGATGCAAACTAAAGTCATACTGAAAGTTCTCAAAATTATGACAATCCTTCCTTGATATGAACCATGCAACTATTACAGAAAACTCCTTGCTTTATTAGTGAACTCTTCCACACAATATCTTTTGCAGTAATTGTTCTTCAGCTTCACAATGTCTCTGAAAAAACCCTTTATTTCCCTGCACAGCTGCATAACTGTAAAGCTGAGTCCCAAGAGTAATTCACAGTCATGCAAACACTCTGTGACTCTAAGAAGGATAAATCTGTTGCACAGTCAGCTTGCAACCTAAGAAATTCTTTATCATCTCATGCTTTGGGATCACTTGTTGTAAAAATGATTCATTCATCTACACCCCTGTTCAAGTTTAGGATCAAACATTATTAATAATGTTGCATTTTAAAGATGATCACACAAAAACTTCAGGAAATGTTCTTGTTACAGGAATGGCTAAGGCAGGGGAGAGTTGCAAGGTATTTTGCAGAAGCCTTTCAGCAAGCCTCAGTTTAAACCCAAGAAATACAGATTTTAACAACTAACAATATGATACTGACAGTTTAAATATAAAAGAGCCAAGTCCTGGAAGAAATTTGGCATCTCCATCTGTCTGCATTGCTGGTCTTGTACAAGGAGGACCAGCTCTGAGAGGGGAGGGTGCCTAAGTGCTCTGTGTTTCTACAAGAAGCAGAAGGCAAACCTGGCACACAACTGTTCTGTGTAATTCCGGTGGTAATTGCACAACAACTCTTATTACTGCAAAGTTACTGTAATTAATCTAATGATTTTATAGTATGCCTGATTATGACAAGAATGATTGTAAGAGCTGCAGTGATGTGGCAGATCAGTGTTGCACTGCACACTAAAGAAGGAAAATGCACAGATTTTGTGATGAGGCAGGAAGGAAAGAGACTCAGTCCTGTGACATTTCTGTCACATTGCCATGGGGAGCAAGGCTTGCTGGTCAAAGGTATTGGCAATATTGCCCCTTGTCACCCTGGTCTCACTCTTAATCTGCTGAGATGAGAGCCTGATTAGGAAACTAATCTGTCTGAAAATCATCTGGGAAAAAATAATCTGGATGAGGCTGAGGATTTTCCAATGAGCAGGAAAGGAGGAAAATGCTTTGACTGCAGCTACAGTGCAAGGTTTTTTCCTATGGCTACTATCCCAAAGAGATCCTGGGCAGGGAAGAGGCAGGAATTCATCTGAATGTCTCAGTATGACTGGACCACAGCTGCCAGGGAAATTAAAAACTCCATAATTAAATCATTTGCACATTTTTCCTTCTAAAGTAGCACATCAAAGTTTGTAAATTGAAGAGAAGGAAAAGCCTGGTATGAAAATCACAAGGCACAGACTTATCACACAGGCACCTAGAAAGTCAGATGTAGTTCTTAAAACATTAATGAATTTGCCCTTTCTTCATCACCTCTCTTACACCCTCTTTTACCTCCTGTTCTTACATTTCAGGTGCAACTTTGATATTCCTTTCAACACAACAGGAACAAAGGAGTGAAGCTGTGCCCCGGACAGCAAAGCCAGAAAAAACATGTTCTCTCAAGGGCATTAAAATGGATGTTGTTGGGTGTCACATTTCTTGTCTTTATAGTCATTATCATGCATTTCTTCTGTGAGATCCCCTAAAGTAATTGTCTGAGATCAAGGCTCATTGAACAGACATTTTAAAGTATGAATTAAGCCATAATACTTGAGGTATAAAATCTCACAAAACTAAACAGATAGAGGGGCATAGGGGAAAGGAAAGCATAAGGTCTCATACCTCAGTGCCAGAACTGGAAACAGAAATGCAATTTCTGAAGTGCCAGTGCAATAAATACCCTACTCACTGCTGAGAAAACCATGAATGGTTCACATGAGCACTGAGGGTTACTTGTGGTGACGGTTTGGGAGAATTGGAGTTGACATTCAAAGCACAGCATTTTTCATGGTAGACAACAGTTTCTCACCTATGATATGAGATATTGGGACATAATAATATTCAAAGTGTGTGAAAATTTGTGAGAAAGCAATATTGAGAAAATGTAGATTTCAGGGTAGCCAACATTTTCAGCCCTCTCCCTTCTGGGAATTGAAAATATTTCAAATAGAAAAGACTAAAGCCTGTCCACTCACTTCATGTTTTCATTCTTTAGATATAAATTATTCTTTTTATTATATTTTATGCTAATATAATATCCTAGATTATTCTGCAGTAGCTCACTGGTTTGTTAGCATTCCCATTTTAGTACATTTTTTCTTCGCAATTACAATAGCTTTTTTATTTTGAAGCTTTTAACAGACCTCCAAACATGCAGATTTTGGGTCAATATCAAGTGTGCTTGCACAAGGTAAGTCATAATTGCTGTTACCCCAGCAGCTGTTAGCAGGCTCAGGTCAATAATGAGGTTTTGACCTTTGGAAAAAGTCCAGTTCAAAGTCAGCTTACATGGGCACAAGAGCATCTGTATTTGTCATGCATTTCTTTTAGAAACACTAAGCAAATACATCCCGGAATAATATGACCTGTGGTAATATAGATTTTCTTTCTAACCATAAAGGACAAATATTTATGGGAACATTTTGTCAGTTCCATAGAAAGTAACAAATGTTCTTCAAGTGTTTGCTTGCAGTCCTGGAAGAGCTTTAATCAATAAGGATCTGAACTCCTACAATACCATGTTATTTCTGATGCAGAACCAGGCAACAGTGCTTTGATAAAATATCATATTTACTGTGCCTTTTTATGCAGAGAAATATTGAGTCTGTCCATTGTGAGAGATGAGGTTACTGTGTGCAGGACCTTGGATAGCAGAACACACACATGACCCCTTATCCAGGGAATAAAGGAAAAGCTATTTTCCTTTGTCTGTGTTGTGGGGAAGCACAAGATGAGCTGGGAGGAAGGCTACAAGAAGTGTTTGAAATGGAAAGGATGATATGGCAGCATTCAGTGGGATGGGAACATGTTTTCTCATCCATTGTCTGGGATCAAGTCTCTCACCTCAGAGGTGGTTACATTTCTGTGATGGTGAAAGGCTCTGTACTGTGCTTTATCCACTGAGAACACAGGTACAGCAATTATCACCCTAATTTAAAATACTGGTAGTTCATAAGTGGGAGAATTGCAGAAGGAATATTTGATTTATGCTTTTCCCTCTCTTTCCTCAATCATTACTTTTCTACCAGAAATCAGTTAGAGAGCGACCTGTTTTTCACTAATGCAAGTTTGGCTTTTTAATGAGCAGAGAATTCTAAAGAATCCCACTGCTTCAAAATTGGGCTTGCAAACCAGCATCTATTTATTTGAGAAAAAAAAATTCCACGGAAAACAGTTTCTGTTTGATTAAGGGTTGTAACAGCCCTCTATTATCCCTTCAAATCTACTTTAACAAAATTTCTATTTAAATTATCCCTCTCAGAAGGAGGAGGATAAGATGCATAGATTAAGAAAAAAATCGCAATTTCCAAGTTTTTTAATTTAGCATCAAAAAACCAATTGTTAGACAGGAATTTATTACAATTCTGTAATAAATGAAGGGCAATACAGTAGCCTTATCGAATCTCCTCTAACACAGACACCAGCAATACCTAGCCTGTTTCAGCCCTCTTTTTCTCATTCACTCTGTCTCAGCCTTATTCTCATTGCTGTTCTCATCCTTTCCACGTTTCAGCTTGGCCTCTCTCTTTTATTAAGGAGTAGTAAGGATCTGCCTGAAGCAGTCTTCCAGACACCCACACTCCAAAACTATTGATCTATAGGAAAAATAATCATCAAAAGTAACACAGATAGAATCAGAGGCAGGGGCAGATCAAGAGGGCAACCTGAAGTGCAGATCAGAAGCAGGCTCCCTCGGCTCACACGGAGTTTGGCAGCTCGAGGTTTTCACGTACTGAGAGATCTTTCACCACTCAGAAGTTACTTCAGAGCGTGCAAAAGCTGCAAAGCAAAGACCTCAGACCATTTTGTGTGTTTCAAGTGCTTTTCAATTTGCCACTGCTACCAATCTGTGTCAAAACTTGACTTTAAAAGTTCTTGTAGTCGGCATGAAAGGAAATGAAAATGGCAAACTCAGGCACAGGGGCACAGCTTGTCTGCAAAGAGACTTGGACAACTTTAAAGGAAACAGAAGCTTTTCTGCTCTCTTTATAAACTCAGAAGTGTGTTTTTTTTTCCAAAATATTGCCCTACAACAGGGGAGAACATCCTTGCCTAAAATTATGAGCCTCTGATTTATCAACAATGTAGAAATGCAAACTGGGACCTCAGATTTCCAGTGAGATCCCCAACCAGATTTTGTCAAAGAAGAGACAAGTAATTTAAATATACATGGAAACACAAGGACAAGTGCAAAGCTGATCTACATGCAACCAGAGCAAGATGAGCCTCAGGATTGTTTTTTCACGCATTATCATATTTTCTTTATGCAGCTGGTTTAGAAAGGTCTTTTGGGTGAAGGTTATCTAAATCATCTTCTTAGAATATTGTTTCTAGAGCAGGAACCTGTTTTTATCCAAACTGCTCTGAGACCTGAATGTGTGTTTAACAAAACACAGTTCAGAGGAGAGAAGGCAATAGCTGCTTGGAACTGAGTATAATTCAAGTCTGATATTTGGAAACTTCTGCCACATAATCACAGTGGTGCCTGTGAAAATGTCAGGCCAATCCCTTACATTTAAAGAAAACAACATGTTTCTTATGAAGGCACAAACACCAAGGTTGATCTTATTTCATCTGCTTTCTAAAATTAAACATTTTCTTCCAAGATCTTTAAAGTACCTAATGCAAACTCTGTGTCAGGACAGCACTTAAAGCCCCAAGAATCCCAGCACCACCACGACTTCAGGAATTTTTGTCAATGCTGAGGTCAGAAGACAAGTGCTCTAGAGAAAACAATTATTTTATTTGTGCAAGCTAAGGTCTTGTTGCAGTTGACAGTACTGGGAGAGGGAAGGCTGGGGCTGCTGCTTATTCCAAGCACTGGACTAATATAAAAATGAAAAGCACCATGCATTGATGGAACAGACCAGATGAATGGAGTATAATTTCTCCATTCACTCACACTTCTATACACATCCATATGCAAATCAGTAATAAGGTGAATTTATAAAATACCAAAACAATGGTTATACTATTTGCTTCATATCAAATGATCCATACCAAAGGGGAAAAAGAAAAAGATAATCAAATACTTTTTTAAAAAAGATAAAGCTACCTAATTTAAGTAGTGAAATAACATTTCTAAAATTAGCAAAAGCTGAAGGGCCAGAAAGTGGGAGGGAATAGGAAATGAATTTTATAAACTCAGAATTAATGGAGGCCAAAAAAGAAAAGGAAAATCAAACCATTATTTTAACTACTTCCTTGAGAATTTTTGAGCTGTGGATCACAATTTTCTACCTTTTGCCATGATACAGAGAAACTTAGACTGACCCAGTATTTTCTTCTGTTCTGTGTAAACAATCAAAGGTTCAAAATCCCTACAAGTATCTGATTCTCTCCTAAAAATCTGCTCACTCCTGACCTTTCTAACCTCTTGTGTAAATGTCCCTTTGTCTGCAGATGCATCGTGTAGGAACATGACATTTGTCCAATCAGACAAGCTTTGAAGTGAAAACAGTGAAAATGAGCGAAATCCAGACTCTCACTTTTGTGGAGTTTCCAACAGGACATCACAATAGATAACATTCAGAGAGGAAAATGGCAAGTTTCAAATTCTGAAGAACTCACAGTTGATTTTGGGTAACTCAAATGCCTTAAATCACAAAGCAATGGAAATACTGCTGGAAAGTCCAGCCTGCCACTTCAAATGAAACTGTCCTGAAAACCCCCACAAATGGATATAACACAGCTTCTCTTGATAAACTGTTCAATTACAGCAGGCAATCATGAGGATATGAAACCAGAAATTTTCAGTTTCTCATCATCTCAAAGAAGATTCTTGTCAGAGTCCAATGTCCCAGTTTGTCAGTAGCTTGGATTCTCTGAAGCAGAGCTGAGGTGAAAATTTAATTTTGACATCCTTAAGCAAAACCCCTTTTGTTTGCCAAAACAAAAATGAAGACAGTCCAATGAATAAAACCTTCCATAAGAGAGTGTGCACAAACCATCTGCAGATTGAGACTCAGATGACCCCTCTGACCAACAATAGCAGCTGATGCTCATGTTTGAGAAGAGTATTCCATTCGTAGATATTTTTTGAGAATGATTAAATTAAATGAATTACATAGTCACTCAAGCTACAAGTGGGTTAGTAATTTGCACAAATATATGAAAGTTATTTACCCACTTGTAGTCTGTCTCATCATCACCACTCTCTCCAATTTAAAATGAACAATAGTGTCTATTATCTTCATTAACCAAACTGTTTTGAATCAATATGAATCTCCACAGCCATAAGCTATTTTATCTGTGCCAGACTGGGAGTTGCAGTGGCATTATTATGTTATTTCCTGATGAAAGTGACGCAAATGAAAATCTCTGCTAGCTTATACCTCACTCGTACATGCTCCTAGTTGTATGTCTTAAAAAAAGATGTTATAGCCCAGTCTAGGCTAGAGATATTAGCTAAGATCAAAGGGAAAACTAGATGTTAATGAGTACAAAATATGTACCCCATACTTAGGAAAAGACAAGGCCTCTAGGAAGGTAAGGATATAAAATTAGAGTGCACATGTAGCTAATAATTTGGAGAACTTGTAATTATGAAAG
Source organism: Ammodramus savannarum pratensis (assembly GCA_020466415.1). Classification (NCBI taxonomy): domain Eukaryota; kingdom Metazoa; phylum Chordata; class Aves; order Passeriformes; family Passerellidae; genus Ammodramus; species Ammodramus savannarum. The sequence continues at coordinate 8,094,221 of JAHXMQ010000566.1, read as the reverse complement.
AAGAAAAAATTACAGCAACAGGAAGATATTAAAGAGACACCTGGGGGCCTCTCAGTTGTATGCTTTCAAATAGAAAATGCATACTGGAATGAAACAGCAACTATACTGGCCAGATTTATCATTTATTATTCCATCTCTTTGCTGATGTAAACATCAGAAAGACCAGAACAGTAGCTGGGGGAATTTTATACCCTCAATTTTCTTCTTTTTGCTGAATGACTGCATGACACATTGTTCCCAGCCACTAAATTATTTAATGTATCATCTACAAACACCTGGAAAAATATTTCTTGTTTCGTTTCAATCACTTGCATTTTATCCCCTAATCTACTAACAGAGGAAGTAATAAAAGCTGTCATTCCAAATGACTCCTTCAGCTTGTTTGAAATTACTTCAGTAATGTGTTACCTCAAAGCTATTTTTAAATAATCCTTTCTCTCCGTCTTGTTCACTACGGGATATAACAAAAAAACTGTGAAACCAGACGTGTGTTTAGAGGTTTCACTTCCTAAATAGTTAATTAACTTTTGTTATGGTTAATGGAGGAAAACTCAGAGGAACCATAATGGCCAATATAGCTGTGGTATGTCTTTGTGATCTGGAATATATACCGCAGGAGAAAATTACAATAACACTCTTCTGTTTAATAGGAAAATTGTCTCTAGGGCACAGCACTCTTTAACAGAAGAAAAAAAGGTGCCAGAGAACCCTCAGTGAAATGTGAGCACTGGGCTGAGACCTTTATGTCCAAATTCATGAGCCTTTTCTTCCCAGGCTTAAAACACTAAACCAGACACAGCTCAATGAACATGTAAGAGATAGGCTGCCCATGGGATGGGCTAAAGTGCCAGGTCCCAACTCTCAGGCTGTGTGTTCTGGAGTCAAAACACATTTTGGGTAGACTACACTGCCCAAGTGTGAGTCCACAGGCAGATGATGGCCATGAGCCTTGATGAGCATGGCACTGGGTTTGGGGAGAGGCCTTCCCTCTGCCTGTGAGCGTTTGCGGCCTGGGCCTGCGTCCCCACAGCTCTGCCAGCCACTGGGGCAGTGTGAGAATCCCTGAATCCACTTTGGACACACTCAACTGCGTTTCTGAGAGGCCCAAAGGGTTGTGCTAGTGCAGATGGTTGTCCTGAAGTGAGACAGGGAACAACTTTGCCCAGCTCCCTCCAGCAGCAGCATGGTGGGACTGGTGAGCCAGCAAGGGCCAGCCATGGACTAGAGGCAGAAATTATTTCTTTCAGCCAAAATCTGTCAGGGATGTGTTCCCACAGCATGCAATGTCCCTGAAACCTGTTTCAGCCACATTTGACAACAGCTGCTGGTTTTCAAAAGTGTCTTTAATCAGCAAGCCTCTGCACAATTGGCTGCTCTAAAACACCACACAAATTTTAGTCAGAGGTGAGCTGCTGCTTTGCATACTGGGAAGAGGAAATTTCATACTGCTCACAGGAAAATTCAGAGGGTGAACATCTGCAGAGGATGACAGCAGCTAGGAAGCTTGTATATTGGTTAGCAACAAACTGCATGTCTGCACACCCCTCTGTGTCACTGTAATCTGCCAAAATACAGCATAATCTCACCCATGGCCATCTGTACCTTACAGAAAGTAGAGGAGCACAGCCAAGAGCTCATCCATGCTAGCAGGGACAGGAACACTTGCTACCAGGGTGCCTTGTCCCCTTCCCCAGTCACATTAGCAGCACAAAGCCCTGGTACTGCAGTTTCTTACTTGGCAGCTTTCAGCTCCTTTCTGAGGCTGCTAAAGGAACATCTCTGTGACAAGCATTGAGTTTCAGCCCAGAAAGGAAGATAAAAAGACATCTCTGTCAAAACAGTGGCCTGGTTTGTCAAACCTGCCAGCCTGATGCAACACTCCAAAATCTATACAGTCTGACCCACATATGATAACAACCTACATTCAGAGTTATCCATCACTGATAAAACAAAACAAAGTGAAAAACAGGGAGGTGAAGTGATGACAATTGAATACTTGGTAGCTTGGATATTTACTTAAAAGCAAGTCTTTTTGAAAATGTTTGCTTATGTTGATATAGTAACAATCAGTGCTCTGAATTCTTGTGACTCTTAACAGACAGCTTGCAGCCACACCATTGATGTTTAGCCTGCCTGTTGTAGTAACACAGACCTCGGGCAGAAGACCACTGCATTGCTCATCCAAGCTCACAATGGAAGTTTGTATTGGGGTAGAGAAATGTAACAACTCTCATCACTACACAGATTACAGCAGTTTTCAGACCAACTCAGCAACTCATCACCCAGTCCTCTCTTGCTTTTCCCTTAATTCCATGCCATGCACAGCCAATGCTTTACCTTGAGACAGCTGTGGCTCAGGTCTGACTCCATGGTGCATCAATTCCATTTAACAAAAGAGCAGAAAATTGCCTTGGCAAAAAGCAAAGCCCTCAGTTGGGTTAGAGAGGCAGATTGGCTCCCTATGCAAACAGGTGAGTGTCAGGGCCAAGGAGGGAGGGACAGGGATCTCACTCTCTCATCCCAGTGAGCTGTGACCAGCTCAGCTGCCTCCTGCATCACTGCAGGCACCACAAGAGCAAACAGCCCATCCTGCCTCTGGAGATACCAGTGCTGACATGAGAGGGATTAGAGAAAACAATATCTGTGGGGAAGTCATTTACCTGTTATCACACAATCATTCAATGACAGAGCTGTTTACCAGGACCCCTCACACAGCAGTGTTTGAACAAAGCTATTACTGTTACCATACAATTTATTTTAAATTTTGAGAATATTGGGGTTTTTTTCCTCTGCACTGTCATCTTTTCTTTTTGAAACAGCTGCTTCTTGATCAGCTAGAGTTCAGTCAAAACATGTTGACTACATCATAATTCACACACAAAAACCTGCCAGAGGCTAAATGTGAAAACACACATGCAATGAAAACTACAAATGAAACACTGAAAAATAATAGCCATGGAGAAACAGAAAACCATTTCTTTTAGAGCGAAAATCATGCTACCATATTTTTAAATTCACAGTGGAAATAGTTTTCTACAGTCAAAGTGAGGGTGATTGGATCTGTGTGGAAGGGAAGTAAATCAGCCCCACAGAAATGTGTGTGTTATTCTTCAAAATGCAGGAAATTTGAAAAGTGTGACTGAAACCTCTACATAAGTTGATCTCAATGAATATTTGCAATGATTTCTCAAGTTTAAAAGATCCATAGAACAAAATGCAGATGTTTTCCAATAGCTAAACTTTTAAAACTTAATAGTAATTTTCTAAGTATAAGAAAATGAATTAGGCATATTCCTGGCCCACCTAAGAGAAAAATGTTATAAGGCTCAAACTTTATAAATCTGCAGCACTGGTGAAAAGAATTATTTTGCCCTTGGGCTACTAATGAGTGGCTGGGTTTACCAGCATTTGGAAGGGTATTAGACATTTATATGGCTAATGAGAGCATTCACGGTTACGTAAGAAGGGATAAATAAAATTAAGGTTATAAGCCTTCATCCTTCAGGGCTAAGGAAAAAAAATTCTTTGGTGGTAAACTATTCTATGAAGACCTGAGGTAAAATCTTGGCCTTGTTAAAGTTAGAACTCCTCCAAAATAGCTGTGGTTTTACCTCAACCTTGCTTAATTATGCAGCCTTCCCTGACTTCATTAGACTATTCATCATCTGCAGAGCTGCTTATTCTTTTTCTCAACACCTGAAAACAACCAGCATAGCTACAGATAAGCAGCTGGTATGATTTTTATGTATAAACTGTAATGACAACTTCTATATTCCTTTCATGCCTATTTTAGAGAACTGAAATTAAATATTAGATCTGATTAGGAACAGACAGGCTATTTTGACTGGCCCTAGGACTGTGAAAGAACTTTGCATGAGGCAAGAGCACAGTAAAGCCTATGCCTATCACACTGCACCATCCTGCTCCCTGGGAGCAGCACAAGGTGTTATTCATGGAGAAACTCTGCTCCACTGCTCCAGCCTGAATTCCTTTGCATCAGGGCAGGATCCCTGAAATGCCCCAAAGTTTGTTCTTAGTCCTGGCTGCCAGCTTGCAAGCAGGTTCTCCCCATTCCCACTCTCTTTGCCATCTGTCAGCTGTTCCCCAGGGCACAGACAAGCACCAAAGCCCCTTGTCTCCTCCTCTATTTTCCTCTGGTTTTGAACCTTCTTGGGCCTCTCACACACACATCTCCCTGCTGTTTCTCCCCCTGCAGTTCTGCCTCCAGCCAGCTGCTTTATTTCCCCTACCAATGTGTCAGACACAGTAAAACAACTCAGTGCAGAGCTCCAAAGGGTTCCTGTCCCATGACAGCCTCTGGCTGAGCTGGCAGCTCTGCAGGGCTGACCCAGGCAGGGCTTTGGTAGCTGCACTGCAGAGCCAGGTGCTGAAGGTTTCCTGCTTGTCCTGGTAGCGTATCCAGCAGCCCACAGAGCTCATTGTGATTATTCACTGCATTGTGACAGGATTTGGGATCACTCTTGATGTTTGCCAGCATGAGCCAGGACTACATTATTCCTTTAACACCATGATGAAGCATGATTCCAAGGGCATTTAAATGCTGGAAATTAACACTCTGCCAGTGCTGCTGGTGACAGCATCCCCTCCTGCAGCCATCCACCTTTGGTGCCTCGTGTATAGGGTATTCTTCATAGTAAGGGTCTAAGATGATTGAATATTAGAGAACAAAAGTGATGTGTTTAATTAAAGCCATTTCTTTCTCCCCTTGTGCTTAAACCCCTTAGCTCCTTCTGTAGAGGTAGTAAGAGAGAGAAATCCAGTTGACAGATAAGACATTTACCATAGAGCAAGGTGTGAGACAGAAAAAAAATTATGCACTTGCTGCTTAACTTCTCTATAAGAAAATTTAAGAAACTTGTGAACACAGTGAAATCATTACAAACCCTGTATAACAGGAGTCCTGAGACTAGTCATTCTTTTACTGACTAACTTCTTCCAAGAATCATGCAGCACAAACTGTTAAGGGGTAATTCTCAAGGGCTATGAAAGAAATAGGTGTTCATTACATTTGATTTTCAAAGGAATTGTAGGGTAAAATCCCCTCCAGCTCTAAAAAATCCAGGCTCAGGGTTAGTGAGCCTTATCTTCTCTTCTCTGAAATTGAGCTTCTTACCCAGCTTCCTAAAGACTTTGTCCGTGGATAAGGGTTATACAGTGCTACTTTTATTATCCTGACCAATAATACAGAGAAAACCCTATGACAGACAAGATATACCAAATCAATTTTTGCAGAAAGATGAAGCAAAACCTTTATTTCCTTTCTGGATGTTCAGCCTGAGACCCAGAGCTTTTGACAAACAAGGTACACTCTGTATCTCCTCCTGCCTTTGTCCCAGGTACATTGAAGCTATGCTGTGTATATATTGCTGAATATTCCTCAGACACACACAGAGATTCATGCATCCATTGACTGTGGCTGGCTTTATAGGTGATACCAGAGAGCTGATACCCCTTCTTTTGGCTGGAAAAGGTCAGGGTGAAGCAGCCTGCCAGCCAGCTGAAGGGAAGTCACCACAGCTGGCCAAGACTGAGCCAGCAGCAGAACCACACCAACTTTATGGACAATATATTATTCCTTGAGTGGGGAAGATAAGTGCTCTAACTCACAAATCTGTTCACACTCCTCTTATTTCCAGTAGTATGAAGAAGTGTCTGTTGCTTTTAATATATTGCACAGGTACTAGGAAAAAGAACAACAAAAAAATCCCCAATGAATCAGCACAAGAAACTTTCTCAAACTGAGACAGCATTGGCACTTTAGGCAGAAAATCTTACAGCTTGTGAAGTTCTTGTAGATGTGCAAGTTAAAAGACTTTTATCACTGCTCCCCGTGCTCTAGGATGGCTACGAGGTCACACAGTTAAACCAGCATTCACTTTTGAATCTCCAATTGCTCAAACTCAGGTTAAAATAATGGTTTGCCCATTTATGCCAGGACACAGGGCTCTCAGTCAAAGCTCATCTGCCCTGCCACACAGGTTTCCAGAAATCCATGTCAAACATTCCAGCACAATCTTGCTGGAACAGCTGGCTATGAGCTCCCAGGAGGGTGTGGTGAATCACAGCCCTGCTCTTTCTCCATGGATGGCCCAAATTTGTCTGCAAGTCTCTCAGTTGTTTAAAAGGACACCCTTGGATGGAGTTATAAAGACTTCTCTTTCACCCCAGGCAGGGAAATATTTCAGTTCTTCCACTTGTTCTGTACACAGCACAAATTTCTAAAGGTGTGGTGCACTAGCCCATGCCTTGTCTTCAAATTAGTTTTGACAAAAGAAAATACTAACAACTGCACATATAATTTCCTTTGTTTTGTTGTCAGAAAGTATGGCGTCTTTGACAAATCTCAAGCTCCTGTACTTTTATCTCCACTCTCTTCATCTTCCTGTGTCATCTGGGGCAAGGAAAGAAGCCCAAGAGTCAACAATGGAAGAAACTGATGTTTCTTCACCTTCCACCTTTTTTTCTTTCTGTGTCATCAACAGCAGCATGCTTGATTCCTGCATAGTGTTCTGTAGAACACTATGTGTGACTTGGAATAATCCCCATAAACTTCAGCTGTTCAAGTGTTATACCTGCACCAAGAATCAAATACAAAACTGATCCATCTCTTACTTTCCCTCTAATTGCTTCAGGGTGCTTCCCCCTTCCTTCTTCTTTTCCCCATCTTATCACTTATCCCATGAGAAGCACTCTGCAGCTGGTAGGAAGGGATTTCCCATTGTGTCACTGTGGCAGCGTGGAGCAGCAGCCCCATCTGGGGACAGCAGAGCGTTGTGCTGTGTCCCCCAGTCTCAGCACAGCCCCACTGCTGATTTGTGTCTCAGCAAACCTGCCCCACACAGGCAGGATGGCACCTGCACAGGCCAATTCCTGACAAAACTCCTCAGGTTTTGTGCTCCTTGCTGGTGTATTTTGGTGTTGCTGTGTGCTGGGCAAAGCAGAGCAGTCATCACACCTGACCAAGGATCACAAAACTAAAACAAGCAGTGAAAAGCACTCTTTGTCTACTAGTGTATTTTTTTACAGATGAACCATCCAAAATTAGATTAAACTGAAATCTCTACGATCAAAGCTATCCTTTTTCATAATCTTCATGTATCTTTTTTAGAAAAATATAAGATTTAGTTCCTGTGTGGAACCAGTGTGCTCTTAAATGAAGAGAATTAGGGATGGAAAATCATGAAGATACCTAAAATCTACTTGTCCAATAGCTTATCCATCAGTGTTTTGGTTAATACACATTAGGACACTAAAAGTGTGGAAAATATTTGATTACATAGAAAGATACCTTCATATAGAGACACGTAATGATACACGAGTCCAGCAAAATTTATTTGGACATAAGTAACACATCAAAATCATTTAGTAAAACCAATACAAAAGAAAGTAAGGCTGAATTGTTTTTCCTCACCAAAAGACTTCTTGTGTGTGAACAAAAGAATTCAACTTCAGGTCAAAGAAAATGTGCCATTTTGCCAATGGAAAATTTGGTTTGGATTGTGAAAGAATTTTCAGCTAAACACTAAGTCAGATTAGCCAGTTCAACAATTAATTACATTTTGCCTAATTAAAATCTTGAAAAAAGTCATTGTTAAGTGATCTGTTATACAACTTGCAGTCTGCTCAAATAGGCTTTATTAGTGGGCCACAAATATTTTTAATTTTTTAAAAATCCAAAGAAATAGATCTAGATAAATCTAAAGAAATCATGTAGTCTAACTTTTCTTAAAACTATAAGACACAAGGTCCTTGGTTATATTTGCTTCCAAATTTTGTTTCCCAAGGGGTGTTTTAAGACTCCTGGTTTTATATATAAGAAAATCAAAAATTTATATCTGAAAACACTACCTTGGAATCATGCTAACCTTGAGAGATCTCAAACAGGCTAACAATCCTATATTAGCTATAAATTCCTCTTTTTGTTTTTTTTAATTCTTCAGTTTGGCAACACAGTAATCTAAATTTATTGATTCAAACATTATTTTTCAGGAATTTTAGTTAGAAGCTGAGCATAACTGTTCACTGCAAACATTACTTCTTTCGGGTCTAGCACAAGATTTCCAGCTAAGGAGGGAGCTTACCCTTTCTCCTGAAATGGAACATTCTTTCTTGCTGTTTGTAAAGTGATTTTTTGCAGACAGCCACATCCTAAAGCAGCAAAGCACACATTTGAACGTGACTGGAACTGACACGTGCTTATATCCGAGTGCAGCCTTCAGTGATTGTAAACTTTACATTAAGCACACTGGCAGCAGCACCTGCCTGAAGTGAAGTCTGTATTGACAGTTTCCTAAACGTCTGAACTCGTGCCACTATTATCCCCAAGGACTCTTACAAAAGGTCTGAAAGGGAGAACTTCATTAGAATGTACACCACATGCAGCTTCCCCTCAACAGCTGCTTACAAATGAGATGCAGCAGGGACTGTCTCTGACCTTCAGTTAATTATTTTATACCACCACTGAATTCCAAGAACTCCAGGGGTTATATTTTAGAAAACACTTGTTAAATACCTGAGGAGCAACAAATGACACAAGGTCGCACATTTAATAGGATAGCACCATCACCCTGTGCTGAGGGCTGCAAAGCAATCCTGCACTCAGCACCACCAATTGGGGGAAGAAGAAGCAATTCACAGGGAAGCTTTTGCATTTTTCAGAAAGTTCCACAACACAAACCTAAAGAGATCATTAAGAATGTCCTTCACAGGAATCCTGACTTAAATTCTGTTGACTTTCTCTCTGGATCAACATAGCAGAGTCAGTTCAGTGAAGTGAGAACTATTCTGAGCACCGTAACTGTAGAAATAATTCTATTTCTGGGCACACCTCACCTTGCCTTGCTTGATCCATCCTAATGGATCCATCCTATGCAACCTGACAAGCAGAATAGTATTCATATAAGCAACTATTTCATCAAGCCCTCCTTGATGGGCAGTCACCTTCAAGTACATACAGGTGGTACAGCCTTGTTATAAGTCTGGTGGGAACTCAGGTAATTAAAACCCTTACAGTAATATTAGCGAAAATAATAATAGTGCATTATTTTATTACATTGACTTTTTCTGGCCATCAATATATTTGTAATTTGGCTTTTAAAAGTTATCCTAAACTTATTATTTGCTCTTATTTATTCCCTGTAATATAAGAATATGAAAAAAAAAATCCAACCAACAAAACCCAGTTATGCAATGTCACAATCAACTGAAGAAAGTCCCAAAGAATTAACTGTTCCAGGAAATGCAACTGAAGGGGTTGAAGCTCTGAGCTTGTCTAAGAATTAGAAGTCTCTAAAGACATCTCTATTAGACTGAGGTACCTCTGTACTCCCTCCAAGATGGAAGTGTGGTGGATTTGTGGGGAAGTGAGATTGACCAGGAAGATTGGAAAGAAAAGTTCAGAAAGAAATGCAGCCCTGTCATGTACAAATATGCCACAGAAAAAACCAACAAAGAACAGCCACACAGCTCTCTCATCTGACTCTATTTAAAAAAAAAAAATAAAACGTTTAACTTGCAGTACTGAGTAGAATCTCTGAAGCTAAATTATTCTTTGCAAAATGTGGGACTTCAGGTGGTGTATCTTAGAGGATGCTAAGTTCACACCAGTGTTTTTGTCAGAGGAGACAAACACATCCTTCTCCCATCATCTCAAGCACTTTCTCCTGCAGTTTTCTACCTGACCTACAGTCCTATCAGCAGTTTGCAATCCTGAAAAACCTCAGCATTTCATCCCTTTCAACACTCAACCTTCTCAGTGAAAGGAGATGCACACCTTGAGGTTTGAAACAAAGAGTTAGAATGACTCTTGGCAATGACTACAGAGTCATATCAGAGGGAAAAAGAAAAACAAGTTTTCAGGACAATTTTTCCCACTTTCTGCTGAGCAAAGCTTCTTCAACCACAGGTGACAGCTTCTTAGGAATCAAAACAGCTTAATTTTGACTTATGTCTTGCTTTGCCTTGTGCCTGAACTTACTCAACACCAACATCAAGAGACAGAAAAATTGTACCAAAGTTTACAATGCTCAGACCCCTATCAGAAAACAGAAGCTGCATTCAGCTTTTAAGAATAGCAGTGGAAACACACATTTTCATGATTGCAGTCAGCTGAAAGAGCAAGAAATCTCTCCAGACTCCCCAGTGCATGGACCAGCTCTCCAGGACATAGACACTGCCTTGCTGCCCAAATCCAGCCACAAAATATTGTCACTGCTGTGCTGTGTTCCAAAAGGAAAA
>JAHXMQ010000566.1:8029560-8083864 GCA_020466415.1 Ammodramus savannarum pratensis | reverse complement strand
TAGAAAAGAAAAAAAATGACAGGAAGGCATTTGTGGGGGGGGACGGCACACACTGATACTGAGACTGTCAAAACTGAATAATAGATTTGATTACTTAATATCTCAACTAAGTCCTTTTGGTAGTTTCAAAAACCTCAAATCACTTTTCAAGCTCTGACACAAAGTGCAGTGAAATCAATAGGAAGACATTTAGTGCTTAACGAAGTTAACAGATCAGAGCACACAGAAGATAAAAATTTGCACAGCCCCAGGCCAAATCAAATTTTTGTTACTTCACTTTTGCTCCCCAGTGTTAATTTATGCTTTGGTACACAAGGAGCTAATGCACTTAGTTTTACCAATTATTACTGAAATTTTCTACAGTGATGCCTGCAGTTTCAAACAAAATTATTTCTAAGATGTCTTTAATATTTTAATTGTTTTTTCTTCTCAGCAGATATAGTTACTTTTCATTGTTGGAGGTTTTTTTTCTGGATTGATTAACTACAAAGAATGTAAAAACAGACTTATGCAGTAAAGAAGATATGGTATACTATACTAGTTCAAGAAAATAGGAAAAATAAGCCTCTTCCGACACTTACTGACAAGATTTCTTTTGTTAGCTCACATTTCACCACTGGAAACAACAGGGAAGAAAAGAGATCTAGTGGAAATCCATATGGTTGAAGTCTGTTTTCATGGTGTACATTCAGCAGCTTAGATACAGAAGCCCCATAAGTATTTTCACTTGGCATTAAATCATTTTTATATAGACCTGTCCTTCTGCCAGCCTGCTAGCTCAGGATGGACAAACACAAAGTCTGCCTCCCTGCACTGGGTGTCAATGTCCTTGTGTGGCCCACAAAGTCTCAGATCTTAGTGTTGTGCTGCAGTGTTTCAGCCACAATTGTTTGGTTTATTGAAAATCTTTTATTTTGCAGGTAGCAAACCCCATGTTTTGTGCATCTCCTTCAGAGACTCCCTCATTTTCTCTGGGTTCCTGGGCATAAAGGAGACCCACACTGGATGGCTCTGGAGTCTGGCATAGCATGTGCTCCATTCTCATTCCACATGCAAAATTATTTGTTTTACTCTTAAAACATTTCTGTACAAAATAGCATAATTTTGGAGTTTTAGGAAAACCTTTTCAAGTTGTTCTCTCCTCTGCATTTAATTGCAGGTTGAAAACAAATCTCTTGATTTCTTGACGCCTCTCTGCACCATTATTCCTTAACTTTTAATTAGTCATCCTCTGTTAGCTTCTTGCGATGCATCTGCTCCCACATCACTATTTGAAATGCCAACCTACCTAGAAATCTTTTTACTAATGTGGGAATTGTGCAAATGCAAATAAACAGATATTTAGACCAAGAGGGTCCAAGAGAACCTCCCATATGCTACAACAACATTCAGTGAGAAGGCCTTTAGAGGGAAAGTATAAAAATTACAAGGGGTTCATGATGCAGGACTCAAAAGCTCCTCACAGGTAAAGGAAGGGTGTTAGCAATATAATGATGTGATTTTCATTCTACTGCAGTAGAGCTCTTGAGGTCTATTAAGGAGAGGTGTGCAGAGAGCACAAAATAATAGACACTCGATGAGAAGTGCTCTCTCCTGTCTGCTGGCACCTTCAGATCTTACTATGGTTTAGTAAACAAAGTGAGCAGCAGCACTTGGAACAGCTCTGGCTCCAAGGATTCAGCTCCTCCTTTCACATCCCTTGAGCAGGACACCAGAGCTGAGATATAACCTGTTCTGAATGCTGAAGTTTTGTGTATCTGCAATTTCTTCACTGACTCCCTCTCTTTATCTGCCCCAGGGAAATTGCTCTCTTCCAGATAAACAAAACCCAGGCATCCTATCCACATTGGCTGGAATAAGACAGGAAAGGAAAAATGTGGAAGCGAACCCAGTGACTGTCATATTAAAGGGTTGAGACAAACTGAGCTTTGGAAGGAGAAATACTCATGAATGTATACGTTGTGCAGTCAAATGGCAGAGAAAATCCCTCAGTAAAACAAGCAGACACAGAAAATAAAACTAAATTTTAAAAAAAATGCTCATGCAGTTATGCTTTCCAGCATGATCCCACAGGAGACCTCCAGATAGATTTTCAGGGTGTTAGTGGGTCTAAAGGTGGGATTTTCTGAGAAAGTCCCTGCAAGTACGAGTCTGAACCTCCAAATGTCAAATACTTATATGGTCTGCAAACCTTGACAGGAAAAGTATCTGGAGGTGTGTTCACTAATACTAATTCCTTTTCCCACTGGGACTAGGAAGAATTTGAGCTAATTTTTAGCTAAACCCAAGATTTTCCAATGTAATCCTTTAAAATAAAAAATACAACCCTAAAACAGAGTGAGATTCTAAGTGATACAAGATTTTGATAATTTTCAAAAAATTTTCTTGATCATAGAGAGAAAAATGGCCCAATATTTAAATATTTGACTGACATTTGGAAGCTCAGAATTCCAGTTTTGGGGATATTTTTTAGTCTAAATAAAGAGATTTTCCTAATCTTCAGTTTCTCTGGCTGTCAACATGAGTTCAAATCAAATAGGCTTTTTCTTTCATAAAGAGACATGGCTAAAAGTTAGAAGTAATATTTTATGTCAGCTCATTTTGTTCATTTCAGATTTTTGTTCATAGAGGGTGCATTTAAAAAAGAGTGAGGAAGAAAATATAATTTTGAAATCAACCCCCAAAATTTCAATTTCAAAACCTCCCAAACCAAAACGTATCAGCACCAACAAAATAAGGAATTTTTTAATGTGGGAGGACATGGAATAATATTTAAAGAATCATCACCATTTATTCATCTATTGTCCTAAGTTCTTGTAAGATGAGTCAGCTTTCCAAGTACTTTTAGTTCTTATGATGCTGTTTTCCCTTGTTTGAAATTTGTGACAAAGTTACTGTTCTTTGGGCAAATGTCATCCAGGTCTAGCTGTGAGGAACTGAACCATTTTTACGCAAATACCATTTAAAAAATCAAACCAATACAAAGAAGAACACTTCTTTGCAAAGACAACTCATTTTTTTCTGTATTTTTGTGTGGGTTGCAAATCTTGCTGTTCTTGACCAGGTTTGGGGCATATAGGTCATGCCAGCTAGCTAAAATGTGAATTATGCTTATTCTCCTTTTATGTGTTTGTATTGTGTTGTTAGGGGTTTTTTTGAGCCTGGAGTGAGGCATGAATACACATATCTTTAGAAATATCTTAGAGGGTGGTGTGAGAGAACAAGTGTGGCAAGGTGCACTCTGAATAAAAAATTACTGATTAATCCATCATATAAGTACTGGAAATAAAACACAAAACAGTAGTAACTTAACAAGACACAGTTAAAGTGCAAACCCATGTACTAAAAGGAAGATATTTCTGTACCTGTTTTCACAGGTTTCAACTGCCCCCTCCACTCTGATTCTAAGGCAACTGGGGAAAACAGGAGCTCTGGATGGACATTGAAACCCCTCTCCAATTGTTTTCCTTCCAGAAAAAGGAGATAAAACAGGGCTGAAGTGAAAAATTGCCACTACAAATGGTTCATGGGCAGACAGCCATCAATCATTGGGAGCTCTGCTTCTCTCAGAAGAGCTCTGAATCTGTCAGCATCCCTCTGCACTGGAGCCAGAGGCTCTGCTGCACACAGGGAAAGGGTTCTGTGGGATTCCCACAGCAGCTGCCAGAGACACGAGAGAGCAGATTTGTTTCACTCCCACCTCTTTCCTCCTGACATAATTGGTCCTTTCCACTGTATAAGGTGGAACAAACAAGCAGAAATCTAAAGCCTGCCAGGCACACCTATTGAAATGGGGTGCTGTGCACAGAGCCTTGTCAGAAATGGTGGCCAAGGGCATGAATAACCCCTCAGCCTTTCCTCCTAACACCAAGGGAAATATTTATGTCATGACTGATGGGATTAGGGACCTTATTCTTTATGAGCACTCAAATCTTGAGTTCACCTACATCATTTCTGAACATCAGTCACTTAGGACAGTGGGTAATTGCTAAGGAAAGAACCAGGACTATAAGCAATAAGATAATTTGGACACTTTCAGATCTTCCAAGCTGGAATTTAAACAGTGAGACCTCGGGAAGTTATATGAAATACTAGAATTTTGTGATCTGGAAGTGGTGGGTTTCACCACTTTCTATATTCAGGAACTGCTGAGATTGCCTCAGATTGCCAAAGCTGAGAAGTGTCAGTAAAAACCCTGGATAAACTAAAAAACGTCACAAATTTTTAGCCTTACACAAATTCATGCCTCCTGTCACATGGTTAGCCAGTGACCACTGTAGCCCTAGGCACAGGAGATCCTTGTCTCTCTCACAGAACACAGGGAGAGGACAGACAGATTTCCAGAAACAAACTTTACCTGCTACTTTTTTGAAGTACTTCTTGTTTCACCTGTCTCCCTCAAAAATCTTCTAGTTCTGTTTCTGACACACGAAAGATCAAGACAAATTTAAAGTTTTTGCAGAAGGAGCATCTAAACAAGAATTCTTGATCCATGGTTGGACTGGGTGATCATAAAGGTCTCTGCCAGCCTTGATGGTTCTATGATTCCATGATTCAGAAGATGACACCAGCCTCTTGAAGGTGAAGGGTTTCTGCCAATCAGATAAACCAAATATATCTGGCAAAGCCTCCTGTCAGGTAGCAGAATCACAGACTAAACCCAAACAACTCTGATTTCTCACTGCTCAAGCCCTAAAAGCACATTTTTTGAAAACCAATCTATCATGTCCTGGAACTCATAATTGTACATACCTGCTGTGAAAGCTGAATAAGCAGAGCTTTTAGGAAACAGAATCCAGGAGCACAGCTCTCAACAGATGGAAAATTGAAATGATGAAGCATTACCCCTGCAGAAATAAATATCACAGCCAGGAAACCTGGATGAAGGCTGAAACAAAACCTGACAGAGAGGTTATTTCAGAAATTACAGAAAGGACAGGAGTCAGTAATGACATGAGGAGTCTAGAGGGCTGAGGGGATTTTTCTCTGAACCTTGCTTATTTTCTATAATGCTATTTTCCTTTAATGTACAGCCTAGGTTTTGGGTTGACAATTACTAATATCTCTGGATGAACCTCTGTGTCTAGCACTCCTCAAGGATTCTATGGCCTTTTCTATTAGCATACCATATTTAGAGAGAGCTGCAGTATTCACTGCACTATCCACTGAGCTCTGAGAAGCTCTCGTTGGTGTAGAACCAAAAGTTGAGTTCCCTGTGTCAGGAACTTGATTAAAATAATAAGCAGAAAAAAAAAATCCCTAAATATATTTAATCATAAGGCAAACCCTTTTCTGCTTCAACCAACATGTGTTTTATGGAAAAGGTGGATGCCTCCCAGCACAAGTGGTCATGTCTTTCTTTTATGGTAAGTGAAAAACAGAAACACAGATGTATCAGAAAATGAGATTTTTGTCTAAGTTTGGAAGAAACAAAGGACATGAAAGTTAAGAAATGAAACTTTACCCAGGCACTATGGTCAAACCCCACCCAGTCACCTCTTGGTCAGGTGAACCATTTCTTTGAAAAAATCTATTTGAAGAGTTCATAGGTTTGAATGTACATGGTTTCAAATGTCAACAACAAACACCAAGTTCCAAAGAAAAGCAAACTGCACATGCCTAGGAAGGATAAAACCAGCCCCTGCTTGATTAGGAGAGGAGAATATTGGCTCTGACACAGCAGAGAAACACTTTTCATTCTCCAGGTAAAGCTAAAGGACTGTGTGTGCACACATACATACATTTAGGACCACAAAAACTCATGAGGAGCAGCTGAATGTCAAAGACACATTAACACTAATGTCATCCTGTGTTTGAGAGGACATGGGCCTAATTTTTAGTTCTCTAATACTATGTTTTCTTTCTCCTCAGACTAAGGAAAACAAATTTCCATTGCTGCTAGAAAGGAATACATCATCTGTCTACTTTCAATCTGTTAGAAATGTTTTCTTCAGCAACAGAATATTTGCATAACACTGCTCTCCTTGTCAGGTTCACAATAGTGGTGGGACTTATTAGACTGGTTTTGTGTTGAATATTCAACAGTAACTCACTAGTCAGATAAGCAGCCTCATAGGAGTCAAAATGTACATGAGCTAAGACAGATGATTTAAATTATAACCCTATCCAGAGTCTGAAAACAAAACGCACTTTGTGCAGAAGAGTAAAGGCTGGTGTGCAGGGAAATTGTCAACAAACCTACTCTAGTGTATCATTTGTGTACACTGAATTTTTCTGGTTTGAAATAGGGGCTGTTGGGGGCTTGCAAAGGTGTATACACTTCTTGACAGTGTTATAAATCCTCCCCTTCTTGACCAAGCTACTTTGAACAGTAGCTCATGTCTCACTTGTGATTGCTGAAACCTTTCCCTTTCTATAGAGAAATAAGATACTTCACATTAACATTAAAAGAAAATTTTACAGAGACAAAAATGAGAGAAAGGGGCTCTTGGTACTTTTTCTGTGCTTTGTCAGACACAGCTGGAAGGAACAAACTGGCTGAATGCAGGTATGGCAGGACAGGAAAAATGCAGCACTAACTCTCTGTAACCAAAAGGATCATAACTATGATTTAGAGGAGGAGGGGGTTTGTATATTGGGAGCAAAAGGAGCCTTTGATGTGGTGAAAGCCCTGGACTCCAAGGAGAGAGCCTGCTGCAAAGTGGAAAACACCTATCAAGCTTTCATACATTCCAGTGAAACCAGATTAGATGTGTTTCCTCCATTACTGGTGAGGCCTATAGCAATTTTCTCAAGGAAGGAGATGCCTGGTAATAAAAATGAGCTGAGTGAGAAGCAGGAGACTTGCCCAAAAGGACTGGACAGAACTCAGAACCCAAGGGCTGAGAGAGAACCTGAGGAGAGCTGTGGAAACAACAACAATGTCCTGCTGAGAGCTGAGTTCTGGGCAGCTCTGGGAGGAACAAGGACCATGGAAAGGATAAGAGATTTACACTGCTCCCTGGAAAAGGAAATAATTCCAACTTCTGGGGATCTGATATATCATCTAATAACATCAAAACCTTTCCAAAGCCTAGCCTCTGCCCACAAGGTGAGGCAAGGTGAGGCCTGCCTCACAAGGTGAGGCCTGCTCCTCCTTCCACAGCTGTTAGCACTCCCTTGACCCAAGGGCTGTCTCTTCACAGCTCTTTCTGGCAGCCATTGCACTGAAACAGGATCAAACACACATCTGTGCCCAAATCACACATTTTATCAGCCACAAAATCTCTCCAGATGGCAGACAGTCATCTATTACCAATAATCCATTTCTCCTTCTACTTTTCTACTACAGCAAATTGATGTCAAATCATCCCAGCAGTCTTTTAAAAGACAACAAGGATATACAGATGTTGTTTGTTGTTGTTGTTTTTAACAACAGACAACCCAGGGGAAAATATTAAAGCCCATAGTGCTGCTACAGAACAGAGTCATTTAAGTTTAAAATCACATTATTTGCAAGTAGTTTCATTTCTGACAAATGGTAAATGCAACCACGACAGCTGCTTGCCAGGCCAGCTCACTCCTCCTTACCTGCTATGAGCTCAAGGGTTGGCAAACTTTGCTCTTGCCTCCTCACAATTTCTTCCAGCCCTGTAATCAAACATAGTTTGTAAACATCACTCCCTCTTTCTCTCCCTTGCATAGGAATTTTGTCTGCTCCTGGAGAATAGTTTTTCTAGGTATTTATCTCAGTAATCTCTAGCTCGTGCAACTCTCTCACCTTTCCTCTTCTAAATGAAATTTTAACAATCAAGAAAGAAAAAGAAAATGTTGGGAAGATAAAGTAATATTTGAGCTGGTAAAAAAAAAATGCCTGCACTAAACCACATCCTTCAGGAAGATCTGATATTGAAAGACTAGCTAAGAATATGGCTATCCATCTCTTGCTTCTTCATGAACCCCTAAGCCACCAACAGGAAAATGACTGCAGGTATCAAAAGGGACTCTGCAGAAGTGCCACAGTGTGTGGCATTTACCTTCATAGAGGCACCAAAAGGGCAGAGGAGTAAGATCTCTGACCAGTTCAAAGGTCTGAATTTGAGGGTTTCATCCATAAACCCTTAGAGTGCAACTTGTTGTTTGGGATCCTCTCATAAGCAAATGGGAAATCAAGCCAGATGGCCTTGAACCTGCCAGCTTGATCTGAGACTGGATTCTCTATAACAGCATTTCATGCTCCTGGGTACAGCAGAAGACAATACAACACAGAACACAAGCAATAAACACACAGGCTTTCTGTGACAGCCACAAAGGCAATAAAAAAATATGGCTGTGTGGTCAGCCAACTCAATTCTCAGCAGTAATAAGCGTGATTTAAATAAATACAGAAGTGCAATCAGAAAAAATACAGGAGTAGATACCCTTTCCTACCCTTAAAACTTCATAAAGCTAAAGATCATTGCGTTTCCTACTGGAGTTTATTGAAAATAATAAATCCTGTCTCTTTTGTGGTTGACATAATGAACTTGATACTCCTACACCAAGAACTTTTTTCTTTGTATAATAGCAATAGATAATTTAGATGTCTCACCTAAAACAACCCAAACAGAATTTGTTGACATTTACCTGCCTTATACAACATTTTCATTTCAGTCTGGAAAAAAAGAGGAGATGGGAAACCTCTCATGAAGTTGGATTTTTAACTTTTGCTGTTTTTATATCTGCATTTTAGGTTGCAGGTGCCACAATTGCTAAAGGAATAAATATCCAGAAATTCAAGATTGGATGTAAACAATCTCCAAACTCCAGAGAGCGGTGGGAGCAGTGCTGGAAACATCAGAGCCAGGAGCAGCATCCCAGAAGGTCTCATTATCCCTGCCAGACAGCCCAGAGAGCAGAGGGGAGTGCTGTGGCTGAGTCACACAGGCAGAGCTGTGGTCAATCCACACTTCCAGATTGCAGCAGCACAAACATCTGAGCAGAGTCAAATTCCCATCCAGATGTCTCCTGCACCTGGGACACAAAGGAGCTCTCTCTTCCCCCAGCCCTGCCCCAAAGTGTTTGATACCAGGGGCTTCTGCTCTGCTCTTGTGGCACCTGAGCACAAGGGCACAGATCTGGGAATCCACCCCCTCCACCCACCTTTGTCCCTGCATGAGATTTCCCTTCAAACTTCCACTGCCCTGTCTTTGCTCACCCTCTGGAAGCTTTCCAGGAATTGCCATTTTTTCATTTTCTTTTTTTTTTTATTTATTTAATAGCACATATCAGTAGTTGATCTTTTTTAGACAGGAAGCTTGAAACTACAACTCCAGTAATTTTTAATTCAGTGTAACCTCTCCTGATACAGTTATGAATCTCTTAATATTAGAAGAGGCTTCAATGAACACAAATTGCTAGAGAATATTCAGATTTTCAATCATCTCTAGCAGTACAAATTCTCAGGTCTGCTGAATGGGTACCTGGGTTTCAGATGATGTAGAGTTAATTTCTTCTCAGTAGCTGGTGCAGGGCTGGGTTTTGGACACGAAATGAGAATGGTGTTGATAACACACTGATGTTTTGGGCTTTGCTAAGTCATGTTTACCCTAAGTCAAGTACTGTTTATGTATCTGTGTGTGTCTCATGTTTTGCCAGTAGCTGGAGGAGGTACACTAAAAATAATGGGAGGGAGCACAGATGGGACAGGTGACCTGAACTGGCCCAGAGGATATTCCAGATATTCACACCATAAAACATCATGTCCAATATACACATAAACAGTGTCTGGAAAAAGGGAGGCCAGTCAGGGGTCAGCATCAGTCAGCAAGTGATGGTGCAATCATATTGGGCACCATTTGTTTTGCTTTTTGGCTTTTTCTTTCCCTTATTATTAACATCATTACTATTATATTTTACTCTTTTTTCCCATTTAAACTGTTCTTATCTCAACCTACAAGTTTTACTTTTGATTCTTTTCTCCATTCCACTGGGGTAAGGGTGGATAGGGGGGTTTGAGCAAGCAGCTGCCTGATTAATTTCCAGCTGGGCTTAAACCCCACAACAATGGGGTAAAGTTTATTTCCAGAGGTATATTTGAAAAATAATCGTTTTCATACACATTTCTGAAGGAAGAAACGAGGTCTGAAGAGACTTAACCAATTACAGGGGAAGGAAGAAAAAAATCCCATTAGAGTTGCTTAGGTCAGAGAGGTGCAGAAGCGCTTTGCCTCCACTCCCACACATCCCTCACCCAGACCCTAAATTGCCTTCATTTGTGCAATCACTGAGGAGTTTGTCTTGCAGGCTCCAGTAGCACTCTCCCTGCACAGAAGCATGCAAACACAGGAGAAAAGGCTGCTCACAAGGAGCTTCCATCAGTGCTCTCTCACTCAAGAAAAGGCATTGTCTGGAAAATCCAGGCAACATGTGGAAAGCACAGCAAGGCAATCTGGAAGTGACTAATGCATATAGATGGGTTCCAATGAGCATCACCAGCTCTTCCACCTGGTTCCTGGGCAGTAATGAGCCACAGCTGACAGTGGAAATCAGCATGACACACCCCACATCTCCTACTTTTAAACCACAAGAGCCATTCAACTGTTCAGACATGTTTTCAGCATCCTTTAGAGTGCTCAGGCTGTGACCTCCCCATTCCTACAAGGATTAAATCTCTCTGAGGTTCTCAAGAAAATCCAGGGACTCAATAATGGCATGTGCAGCTTGGAGCATGCACATTTATTTTCCAGATTTTCCTTGATTTCACGGCAGTTTTTTACCTCTCCCACTAACTCCTATAAATCACATTCTACCTTGGCCCAGGACTTTTTATCTAAAAATTGCGCTCAACGTGTGTTTTCTACAGGAAACATTTGCAACTTCTCAGGCTCAAGTTTTTGCTTAATCAGTTGTAAGGGTAATTCCTAGGAGAGAAAAGGTAGAGGAATATTTATCTCTTGATTAAATTTTCCCATGGCCAGAACTCCTCAAGTATTAATTTTGTGGCTCTTACAGCATCTCAGCCTTGTAAAAAATAAACTAAATAATCAAAATAAACACTCTAAGATCATGAAAATCCAGGTTTTTGCATCTTTTAAAATACATCATATTACCCTGAATAGAGACAGACAGATAACATTTCCATAAACAATAGATAAAAAAAACCTCCAAACCTATAAAATTTAATGGAGCATTTCAAATGCTTGGTTAGAAGGCATATTTAGAAAACTAATTTTCAGACTAGCAGGCCACAAGTGGTAAACAAATTCTCAGCACAGAAATGTTTCAAATGGAAATTGCATAAAATGAATGATGCTTATTCATGGCCACAGCAGGCTGAGAAAAAAATTAATTTAAAAAGTTGTTGTGTTTTTTTTTAAACCAAGCCCAAGCACATCTGATTTCTAAATCAATAGCTGTCTCTAAACCAACTGAAGTGCTTGTACAACTTCAGACAGGTAATTACTTACAGGGATTGGATGAGGAACAAGCACATCAAGGGATATTGCTACGTCAATCTCTCTTGTTTCTGTTTTATTGTAGCCCTTTGGATGTTTCAGAAATCAACACTAAGAACTGATTTTATCCTCCAGCAGCTGCAATATAAAGAAAAGCCAATATACTAACACACAGAAGGATGTGCATGGCTGCCTTGTCAAACACCATTTAGTGTTGTGGTTTTGGGGCAAATTTCACAGGAAAGGCACAGATTTCAAGAGATTTAGATTTTTTTTTTCTTTAGACTGATGAATGCAAAATGAACTAAGGTCCCTGGAATGGGAATTATGAAGATGCCAGCACAAGATAAAAAAATTACTGAATTTCAGGATGAAATACATTTGTAAGATCCTTTGCATAAGTACAGAAGGGGTAATACTGTTGCATTTCATTAAACTGTATTAGTATGATGAAGTAACAGAACACCAGTATTGTTTCCATTGAGGAAGGCCCACAATACACATTCAACTTCACCAACAAATGGTATGACCACCTGACATTTTTTCCAGTCTTTATAAG
This sequence comes from Ammodramus savannarum pratensis, assembly GCA_020466415.1. NCBI lineage: Eukaryota > Metazoa > Chordata > Aves > Passeriformes > Passerellidae > Ammodramus > Ammodramus savannarum. The sequence goes on along the minus strand of JAHXMQ010000566.1, from coordinate 8,071,930 downwards.
AGAATTTGACATATTGGCTTTTAAGTTAACTTCTTAAATTTTATGGCTTTTATGAAAAAGTTTATTTTTAGCTGAAAGTCTAAAATTTCCAGATTTTGAAAACAACTTAAAATGCAGATATATTTTGATATATCTGATACATTTTGCCTCTTTTTATGAAAAATACATTTTTCTCTAAATATTTGTGTGCATGCCTACGTGTGTATTGCTAAACGCATCAGCATTTTCTGTGGGGAAAACTTGTTCTTTGTAGATTTAATTTTCAGTATTAAAGTTTGTGCTTTTTTAAGACTGAGAGAGCTTCTGTCTCCAAAGTCCATTTTTGACAGAAACAATAAGAAAAAAATCATATTTATTTTGCCAGTTAGAAAAACAATTTCTAAAAATCACCCCCAAGGATACTTACTGCAATAAGAGTGAGATAGTACATGAAAATTCTATAAGACCTAAAAGGTCCAGGCTCAAATGAGATCTGCAAGTCTTCCTCCACCTCCCTTTGTATCACTAAAAAGTCTTGGCAAGTATTTCCTCACAGAGAAGTAAGCTAAAGTATACAGCTCTCCTGAGACAATGCTACTTTTTATTAGAAGATTATGTATTTTAATGAACTGGATACATTTAGTTGCCTCTAGTATTTCCTCTGGTGTTCACTACTCTCCCAAGTGATCAGTCAAAATTTGCATTTTAACAGAAGCTGAGTACTCTACTGGAAAGGCATCATGCTTAAAAGCTCATAAGTAGATTTTTGTCTATTATTTAGTTTATTGAAATTTGTTACTGCCTTTAAAGTCTCTTGTTTAAGAGATACACAAAGCTCCTGTTAATTGACCTAATTTACCATCCGTACTTGTGCACTCACTTGTAGGGTTATTATAGTAGAGTATAAACGTGATGATTGGCTTTGCTGGGCAATTACTCCACCTGTTTTGCACTGATCTGATGGCACAGAACAGGTGAGAACCTCCTGATCACCTGGAAACTTTGCTTTTTGATGTAGGTTTGACTATTCAAGACCTTTTTTACCAAATTTCAGCCTTGCAGAGCTGATAGCAACTGTCCAGCTACTTCAAGAAAATAATCAAATGTGTCACCTAACAACAAAGGCAATACTCCTTTTAGGGATCTTTTAAGGTAAAGCAAACACCTTCCCAAAAGAAAGTTATCATCTGACCAGCAATCATTTCAAATTTGACTGAGCAGCTGTTTAAACCTTCTCTCCTTGCCTTGGGAGAGGTCAAACAAGCCTCCCTCTTGTCCTTCCCTGCCTGTGTGAGGCGGGAGTGAGGGGAACAAACCTCTTCTTCCACCTCATCCTGGCTGCAATCACATCTCCTTCACAGCTGTGGCTTGCATGCACCAGGCCAGCAGCACCTGCCCAGCTTAAAAATTAACCCAGGACACAAGCAGGACATGATCTAGTAAAAACTCCAACCAACCAAAAACTAAACACCAAACCAAAAAGAGAAACCAAACCCCAACTTTCAGTTTTCTAAAGTAAAGCTGTACTCCCTAAATCACCCTGTGACTATACAAAGCACTTTGGCAGTTGCAATAGTTCATTTTTTATTAATGATATGAAAGGGGACCAATTCTGAAGCCTCCAAAACCCTTCATTTTTCTGCTGAAGTCTCTCTCATTCATTATTTACACCCAAGAATTCTCCCTTCAAGCAAGACACATACATTTCATTTCCCTTTTTCTTCCATTCAAAACCTATTTAACTACAGCTGCAAAACAAAATATAAATACAACATTAAAAAGTACAATTTGAGTGAAATACTGAATAACTAACAGTGAAATAACTGACAATTTTTGGTTTAGGAAAAATGCTCTCTTCCTCTTCTGCTGCTTTTTTGGAGTTTCACTTCCAAATCTACTTAAGATAGAAAGTCTAGAGACGTTATAATCATATTTGCTGATTGCTTCAGCAATTGTCTCCTGCAATCTTCTAAACAAGCCATTAGACTCCCACTGATGGTTTCCAGGATAGAAAAAGATACCATGAACACCCAACAATCATTATTTTTTCAGTCCAGCTGTACTCACATCCCACACTCACACGTTTAGGTCTGAACACATCATAGGCTGCTATTACCGTGCAAGGCAAACAGATGATGACCTGAAGGAGTTGACTGCTTTTTTAGCTCCTCACATTACCATGAGTCAGAGATCTCCAAAACTGTGCATCTATGGGAGGAAAACAGACCCTAATTACCCCAGGAGCTGTGGGTTTAATTGCTGTTTGCACCTCCCAGCTCCTCCTCAAGCCCTGCAGGGCAGCTCAGTGCTGGCAGCTGTGGTCCAAGAGAGGCACCATGTCCTCAGGGGTGCCCCTCCTCTGGGAAAACAACAAATCAAAATTCACCTGCTGCCCCTTCTCTTGGGAAAGTCAGTTTGATCAAAATTGTTTCTGAGTGATAAAGATCCATTTACTGCATGCATTTGCAAGGTAAAGGTCTAAGTTACCCACAGATGGTTTACCTTCAGATCTGTAGATCTAATAGGTTTGGGCACTTGGGGTGTTTTGTTTTGGTTGTTTTGTGGTGGTGTTCTGTGAATCTAGGTTGTTTTGGTGAGCGGCTTTTTATTGTTATTATTCTTGGATTTGGATTTTTTTTCTTTTAATTTTGGTTTTATTAAAAGGGAAATAGTTCATATCTCTGCAAAGAAATTCTACTATTTACTGCAATACTGCAACAAAACAGATTTATATTACTGACTGTTGTTCCCATGGGTGCATAAATTCATAGACCAATACCTGCATAATTAGATTAGGCATCAAGCCTGCTTGTGAAGGGTGAGGAATATCCTTTGATACTCTTTACCATCTTACCTCCATTTTCCAAGGTTCTTAGTGAAAATCGCAAATCCTGGTAAGTCTGAGCTCTGTCCATGTCCCCTGTCACCCAGTCCCACAGGACAATGTTCCAGCTCTTTCAAGCTGTGATAGAAAGCAACTTCTCGGCCCAGTTTAGATTGTAGCATATATTAGCATAATGGTTACAACTTAATTAGCTCTTATTCTTGTTGATTTACCAGCTTGTTAGCATCTGATCATCTTTTTCCCTCTGCCTCTAGGGTGCTGAAGATAGCTTTGATACATTACAACTACAGCAAAGTTATTCCTTATCACATGCAATGATTTCCACCCCCTTCCCCACGGCAATACAGCACAACCCAAAAGGGAGCTGGGTGAGCACAGGCAGCTCCTCCCAGAAGAAGTGTGATGATCCAGGAGGTCACAATCCCTCTCCCTGGTCAAAGTGCAGCACCCCGTGTCCCACCTCTGAGGCAGCACGACAAACAGAGCACAGATTTGGTGGCAGATGGAAAAGTGTGCTGGTGGCAAGGACTGCTAATAACAAGCAGTACTGAATGGTGTAATAAATTAGCAGTAGAGAGGAAGTAAAATATCCAGCACAGATGACTTTATGAGAACAGTGGCTAGGAAGGTACAGGCAATTGCTCCTGTGGTTACAGACTGCTGCTCACTTGATATTCCTCCCCATCCCTCACCCTAGACACAAAGCCAACACTCTCCTTCTGCACTTCATCCCTCCTCTCCATGGGATGCTCCAGTCATTGCTACAGCCTCACCCAGCACAGCAAGGGACAGGGCAGGAGTTCCCTCCCCAGTGGCTGAGGGCACACCCAGCACTTGCAAGGCTCCATGAGCAGGATTCCAAACAGATTCCAGCTTCTCCTTTGTTATAGTCCTTGCCCCCCACAGGCTTGGCCTCATCCACCTCCAGCAGTTTCCCTCACAAGCTCTCTTGGAAAGTTTGGCAGGCACTGTGGGCTGCCAGAGTAATTTACTCAAAGGGCAGAGGGAAATGATACATCAGTTTAAAACACATACAAACACACAAAAGTGCATCTTCATCACATAGCAGTGGAATAGTTTCTCAATCAGGGCAAGAGGCCACAGCTCCTCTGTGTTCCAGGGTCAGCCTGGGCAGCATTCACACATTTTTTTAGCATCACCTGGGCCTGGTAATTACCACTTTGTTCTTTGCTGTTTAGTTACAGAAATAGGTGACAGCTGCTTCATTCCCAGCACTAGGCAGTGGTAGAGGGCAAAATTCAGCCCACAGAGTGGTTAGGGACATTCCTGGAGCTGAGGCCACTGTGGGGTTCTTCACCTTGTGCTTTGGTTTTACTGCACAATTGCAGACAGCTCTCAGGCTGCTTTGTAGCCCATGGAATAACCTAGGCAACAGAGCAGGAGGGCCCCTCTGCTTGCCTAGTTTGGTTTTTTTTTAATAAATAAATGTAAGAAAAAATGTAATTACCACACTGTGACCATGCCCATTGATGCACTGGAGTGTGGAGGAGGAGGAGAGAATGTCCCACTACTGAGAATAGCTTTTAAGTATATTCCATGCATTCATTGGCTTTGTTTACCCAGAAAAATGCCATGGAAGTCAGCAGTGGTGTAATTGGGGGCACAATATGAATGCATTCTTTAGTTCAAAGGTACAATGAAAAGAAGGGGGGGGATAATACTTCACACTATGAGGTTATTCATTGTTCAGCAAAGTAGAAAACCTGATAAGGGGTTGTTTTCATTTTTCTGACTATTTACTACTGATTTGTAAGCTTTTACTTTACCCAAGCACAGGCCAACTTTTACCCAACTGTGTCTATTGAGAACAAAACATTGCAGCTTCATAAATGAAAAAAAATTGTTCTCATAAACATAATTTAATTCTGTGAAATAAGAGAAATCAAATATGATAATGTTTTCTTGACTTTTCTGGCACCAACTTATAAGAAGTCATTTCCAGTTAAACTTTCAGCTTGTGGGAAACCAGATGTCTGTGGAGCCCTGGGAAAGGACAACAGGCAGTGCTCAAAAACCAGGAGGCTGAGCAGAGATGTCACCAGCTCTATTAACATTGCTGGGAGAGGAGCTTGTGCAGCTGCCCATGAGCCCTCTCTGCTCAGCACACCTCACTCCACCAGCTGTGAAACTCCTCAAACTGCTGAGCTGGGTGCCTGCACATGGGATTCCCCTTCCCACACACCAACATCTGTCCCCTGTGCTGGCACAACAGCAGGAGACACTGGCACAGGTTGTCCAAAGAGGCTGTGGATATCCCAGCCCTGGAATAGGAGAGGCTGGACACGGCTTTCAGCAACCTGGACCAGTGGAAGGTGTCCCTGCCCATGGCAGGGAATGAATCTTCATTAGACAAATGAATTTTAAGGTCCTTTCTAACCTAAACCATTCTGTGATTATGGTTCTGACAATGTGTTGGTCCTCTCATAATCCCTGCACCATTTCCAATGCAAAGAAAAATAAGGGGTAAAATAATAATTTACATTCAGCTGTCACCTAGAAATCAACCACACATCTCTTGGTGACAAATATCAGCTCTTTCACCAAGACCTTGCCTACAGCTCTCTCTCATTCTTTATACACAGTTGGTGATAATCACACTGCAAACAGCTAAAAGGCTTCAGCAGGGTCTGCAGCCACAGCAGATGATGGGTGTTCAATCAAGAGCAAAAAACTCAAAGGAGGCAAATTTGAGAGAGTTTATTGCAATATTAGTTGTCCAGGAAAAGAGACACTGTCACCTGAATTCAGGTTTTTCTAATAAAATCTTATCCTAATGCCTCTCCAGAATCCCAAACTGTATGAAATTAGAAAATTTAATTCTACACTACTCAAAAGTAGAAATTAGAATTTATTGCTGGAGCAGAGTAAATATGAACTCCAAAACACAGAGGAAGATTTAAGCTTTTCTAATTATAGACTAAAGCCTTAGCAGTAGCAATAAAAGTATTTAAAACTCAAAACAAGATTATTGCCCTTTAGCAAAAGTACTGCTACACTTTATTGAACATTCCAGTTCAAGCCTCACAAAAGGTAATCTTGAGTATTATTGAGACTCAATCAGCTTTTTAGTTTGGCTTTATTTTTATAATTCTTGGCTTTCTTTAGGAGGTTTTAAATGTTTTACTGTACTTCATATTTTAATTTTGAAAATTCATTTCATGAGCAGGACGAAATTTTGGTCATCATCAACTTCTCAGTGCTCGAGGTATACATTCAGGTAGATGAGCTAGAACCTTCTACTGTGTTGCAGGATGTTCTTTTGGCAAGGAGAAGCAGAATAAATTACTTTTAAGGTTTCCAGCTGGCAGCATCACTGGCTGTATGAGAATGCAGGGTGGTTTTCTAAGACAGGGAAGTTGTTTTAAGTAAAACTCCTCTTTCTATGGTTTTACTCTCTTCAAGGTATTTCACAAATAATCAAAACCTCAGCAAGATTCTTAAGATTTTTAAATTAGGACAAAAATCTCAATCTTATTTTAATGCAAGTCAGCAACCTGTTAGCACAATGGGTCATTGACTTTTCAAAACCCTTTCTCCCTGAAGTGAGGGAAAACATAAGAGACAACAGAAGAGTTTGCAGGGTCACACAGCTTCTAAAAAAATTCCAGACAAGATTAGACAGGAAGAGATCTGACAGCTCAGCATTTTATAAACATTAAAATGCAAGGTATAATTTAGAACTTTGTCCACCAGAAGGAGATGATTTGGACAGGTAATCATGACTACTGCCCTAGTCAGACATGGAGATAAAGAGTTAGATAAACTTTCCATTAGAAAAATTCATTTTGGCAAAGAAATCCTTTCCTCTCTATCTCAGAACATACAGATTAAACCACTGTACAGCAGAAGATTCTGAAATTCCTCCAAAAATTATTTGAAATATTTCATTAAAGTTGTTCATAACAATTTTCCAGTAGAGATTTATACTTCTCACATCATAGAATGGTTGTGATGTTCAAAAGCACAGTATCTTTTACAATGCAGTGGTACTATGATAAACCTTGTATTCGTAAAACTTCTTGGTCTTCAAATATCTCAAAAGAAACTTTTTTCCATGAAAAAATTCTATTTTTTCTGTCATGATAATTCTGAGTAGCTGCTGATTTCCCACATGCCCAAAACCCACAAATTCTTAAGCCCATTAGCTGCACCCTGCCTTGCTAATTAAATAACTCTCTTGCTTCTGAAGGCACAAAGCCAGCAAGAATCCTTTCTGTGCTTTGCAGCAGGGAGGCAGCAAAAGCCACTAAACCTGACCACAACTTGCCAATGACCTGCTTAGACCCAAGATCAGACTATGAAAAACACCTTTCTCTCTATGCTGACACAAATGCTCTATTTCTGTATTTTGGTTATTTGGGCAGCAATCCATGACAGTGCTTGGACTCCCCTCTTCAGGTTTATCCTATGCCCACTGCAGGCAGAAAGGTAAGGAAGGACAGCATTCACCACTCAATCTTCATTTAAATAGGAAGAGTCAGCCATCCTCAGCCAGCAGCAGGGAATGGAAGAGAGCTGGTTACACAAAATGGTATTTTCCTGTTGCTTTGCAGAGGAACAGGCAGGAAGGGTACAGGTATTATCATCCTGACATTAAGGGAATGAATGAGGAATAGAGAGCTGAAGGAATTATTCTAAATGGGAACTTTCTTCCATCATTAGAAAGAGCCAGGACTCAACGTCCAGTTCAGGTTCTCAGGCTGTTTCCCTGCCAGGACAATGTATTCAGACTAAAAATAAAAGTACACGCTTATTTCCACCAACAAAAAAGATGTTACAAACTGTTCACCCAAAATTAGTCAGCTGTGGTCATTTCTACACCAAAGAACATATTTAGAATCAGAGTGGACATTTTCTCCATCCAACAGGATATTACAATTCAAGCAGGATCTTTTTCTTAGAAAACCTTATGTCATATTGCTGAGAAGGTTCAGAGAGCCTTGAACTCTGAGCTGCCAAGTCTGAGATGGGGGAAGTACAGATGACAATAAAACATTGTCCTGCATTTGAAGCAAGTTAAAGCTTTGAGAAATAATCCACTTGCAGGGAAGAAACCCTTCTACTTTATCATCATGTTGGTCAATATTTTTTTTTACTGACCATACTGTAAAAGATATTTTCTACTGACATTTGACAGAAGAAAAAGTTTTGTAACTAAAGAAAAAAAGTCAGTAAATCACTTCCATATTCTTCTGCTGACAGTACCTCTCTGTCAATCAGAAAACCATTTCCCATTATTGCTACCACAGTAATGTAGAATACTTTTTACTCCTTGGAAAGAATACTCATCATTTATAAATAACCTCTCAGTTGTTTCACTTTAGCTCTTCCTAAAACTGTTTCCTCCAAGTCTCCATTTTTCTTGGGATTTGTGAAACTTTCATGTAATTCTTTCTTGTCCAGAAAGACATCTGTTAACTTTCTGCATCAAAATGTCAGAGTCTGAGGAAAGTTCCTCCTGGAATGAGTTTCCTCAGTTCTTCAGCTCTGACCTTTGAAACTGTGAGGCTTTTTGCCCATGAAGTCTTTCATGATCTCAATGACCTCAGTTAAAATGTTCACTTCCAAGGAAAAGGAAGATTGAGCTAGAAAACCATTTTCTTCCTACTATGGGAACACCTTGAAAAGATCTCAGACCCTTCTGCTAACAGCCTATTGGCCATTTTTTAATTGCACTCCTTCGCTACCTTTGCAACAGCTATCTTTTTCCAAGTTTCCCCTCATTTTGGGTTAAACCTCAAAAACTTTCCTCCTAACACCTTCAAATACCACAAACACCACTCTTTTCCAGGATTGTCTTACCACAGGTGGAGAATTGGGGCACTACACTTATTTCCACTCCCACTGCTGACATCATATGACACATAAGTGCTGATGAATGACAATAATTTAAAATCACTCTGGCTAGATGGGGAAAGTTCTACATTCTCACTATTATCCTCTGCACAGAAATAAGGTAAAAGCCTGCAACTCTATGTCATTTGAAACTGAAAGCAGCCCTTCCCTAACCTGGTTTTATGGCATGGAAAAGGTACACAGACAGTTGTCATAGCAAAGCTCCAGGTTAATCAGCTGTGTTGAGAATTTGTCCTTCCTTTGTTGCACTGATCTTCACAAAGAGCTTTCACATTTCAGCTTGTGAAAACACACAGTATTTAACCTTTCCCACATACCCCACGCATGAAGAAGTTGAGTTTGGCTATTTTATATTTTGCAAACAAAAGAGGCTCTTAACCTTCTAGCAGTCACTTGTAACAAACTAGAGTGTTTGTTAAGTACTAAACCCCCAACACATGCTTGAAGAAGTAGTTTTAAACTTAGTGGTGTATAATCTACATTCCCAGCAAACCTTGTTTGGGAAAACTTGGGAGCAGAATTCTCAGGGTTCAACCCTCCCTTAGGTTGGCACTTGAATACCACAGAGCTTCTCACTCAGTGTTCCATCAATGGCATGGGGAGAGAATAAGAAAAGTAGGAAAATTCATGGGTTGAGATAAAGACACTTCAACCTGTAAAGAAAAACCCATGCACATAAGCAAAGCAAACAAGGAATTCATTTGCTGCTCCCAATCAGCAGATGTTCAGCCATCCCCAAGAGAGCAGGGCTCACTCACATGAACTGATCACTTGGGAAAACAAAAGCCATTCCCAACACCCCTCCCTCCATTCCTTTTTCCCCAACTGTCTATCCTGACCAAGGTGCCACATGGTTTGGAGTATCCCTGTGCCCAGCTGGGCTCAGCTGCCCAGGCTCTGTCCCCTCCCAGGCTGCTCACTGCTGGTGAGGGGACCAGAAAGGGCTTTGACTCTCTGTGAGCACTGCTCAGCAGCAACAAAAGCATCTTTATTATCAACACTAATCCAAAATACACCTCCATACCAGCTACTTAGAAGAAAACTCTGTCCCAGCCAAACCAGCACAAGGAGTTTGCACTGCCATCCTCACTTTAGGAACTCTTGATGGATCTAACCTCCATGGCCTTCTGTATTTTTGGCCTTCAAAGCACATTCTACATAGCACAGAATTATATTGCTGATGCTGCCTTCAAAGTTATTTTTGTTCAGACCTTCTACATTATTTCATTTGGCCTTCAAGTTCTTTTCCTGACTGAAAACATCATTCACCATCTCTTTCCTGAATGACAATATTTCATTCCAAGCCCACCAGTGCACAATTCAGTTAAGGGAATGTGTTCATGTTCATACTTTGATTTTACCAATACAGAATTATTTTGCCATGTTCACATTCTGAAATCTAGGATGGTGAAGTCCTCCTGCTCCTGTATCAAGGTTCAATTCTCTCTTTTCACTCACCCTTTTTCCCCTATTGTTAGGAACATTTGTTTTGCCTGTTGTACAAACTGCCTTTTTTTTCAAACCATCTCTCAAAATGTATCATTTGCACAATTAGTGACAGCTTAGTTGCTACAGAAACCTCTGGCTAAAACTAACCAAAAGGGTGTTTTGTTTTTTAGGTTTTTTTAAGGCATCTAGCTATACCACAGTATTCAGGTCATTCTCCTTCACAAATATATATATATTGACTTGTATAAAAATGAAGAATTGCAACTTCTCCCAAAAGGACACATTAAAATGAATAGATACATTTTAATAACAAGTAGCAGCTATTTTCCATGGGTGGGGGATTTAAAACTGGAATCAGTTAAATAATTTTGCATTTTCTTTCTTTTTGAAATCTTGGTCAATCATCCCCAATACAAGCACTTGCCACTCAACCTTGTTAGAACTTTTTTGGTTCCCTTTTGGGAAGGGAGGGGTAATTCCTTCTTTTACCTCACTTTTCCAGTAAAAGAAGCCTGTTTTGAACACTTCCAGTAAGAACAGCCTGTTCTTTATCAAATCATAAAAACCTGTGTGGGCGTGAAAAAACAGCAAAAATAAGGAAGAGGGCAAAGTAAATTAAAAGCAGCTAAGTATGCATACCATAGAAAAGAAAAGCAATATAAGTTTAAATGACCTTCTTGCACTTTGATGGCAACTTTTGACAATCTTTATATAGAAATCCACTGCACTTTGGGTTTCTGATGGATTTTCTTGGGCCAACTCTGGCTCTGATACTTGACAAGAAGACAGCCATTTGCAATGTTCCAGAAAGGTTTGGCAGAAAGATAAATATATCTCTGTGTCCTTGTAGCACTCATAACAAAGATAAGGAGCTTTGAACAGAATCAACCTCTAACCCCCACCTGGACAAGCATCCATCTCAGGCTGAAACAGGAAGGTTGTGCACTGCTACTTTCACGCAGAACTAACCCCATACCCCTAGATCCCTTGACAGATCTATATCCAAATATACCTTCTCACTAACTGCATTTAGTTTCTTTCTCTCTCATTTTGCATGCCTTATTTTTTCCACAATGCTTGGCTAAACTTGTGAGATTATGACCAAATTATTTGAAAAGCAATGGAAGGATTGATAGGGTGCTGTTGGCATCAGAAGCAGTCTCACCCATTGATGAGTCCTGGGATCCACTCAAATTGAAGTACAATATTATATGTAAGGTGGAGAAGGTGACAGCTCTCACTAACACAAAAAACTACCCCACCACAGTTCCCAAAACTTACAGGAAAAGCCATGCACAAAATAAAGAAGTTGTTCTCTAGGTGTAATTCTTACAGATTCCCACCAGATGTAAAACATTTCCTTACTAAGCATGCAAATCTTTGAAGTTAACAAGGGTAAAGTTGTAGGATCTGAATTATGGGGGTAAAATTAAAATAATTCTTTCTCTATAATTAACTGGATGACAATTGTGAATGGGAAAAATCCCAAATTTGTTTGAGCCTGGTCACTGCTGTCTTCTTACCTGTGTTCCACACCACTCCTTTAAAAGAACTGGTTCTGTAATGCTCAGATAACCTGAATGCATACAGAACATTAGGGCTTTGAGTGAACCTTCCTCTTACAGGATCATAATTGGAGTGCCAATAAGCTGTGGAGGGAAAGGATAGGGTGGAAAGAGAAGTGGTTTGGATTTTTCAGGAGTAATGGAGGTGGGAGTTTAGTAAGGGTAGCTTATGGGGTTTTATGTGGGAAAAATACAGCTGTTGGACTCCAGGATCTGGAGTCCAACAGATCAAAATTGCTGAGATCAAATCTGGATCAAAATTGGATCAAAATTGCTGAGACCACTGAACTGCAGATACCCATAAACATCACTGTATTTGTATTAGGGAGAATATGCTTAAATCTCCTTTCTCTTTAGACTAAAGGGATTATCTAACCCTGTGAGCATAGCTATGTGAAAGAGAAAGGCAAGGAAGCAAAACGAAATCTTTGGTGTTTGTTGCGTTCAGACAGCACTCAGGAGTTCACAGAACAGTGACTGAAGTGAGCAGTACAAGCTTCTGGCTCTGATCACCAGAGGAAAAGATGAACACTTAAGAGAAACAAATTTTATAAGCAACAGGAGTGCAAGTAAAGTGATTTGGGAAAGGGCAGCTTTCTGTCTGCTCACTGCTGATGGAGGCTGGCAGCCAGGAGCTCCAGGCACTGCCTGGCAGATTTCAGAGGGCTGTGCCTTTGAAGGAGCTGCAAACACATAGTGAGTGACAACAGCAATCAGTCAGAAGTGAGCATGTATTACATTTTATCAAATCAGTGTGCTAACCATTCCAGAGAACACCTCTGCAATAAAAATATCCAGAGAAACAGGATAAATATCTCAAAAAGCATTAGTGATGGACATTAAAATGACTTGTAGCACAGAGGTGTTTGCTATAGACACAGGCTGCCATGAGAAATTAAAGGTGAAACTTAGCATTCAAAAAAACTATTGCTATGTCAAATATCAACATTACTTCTGGTCTTGGAGGCAGCAATAGAAGTGCTAATGCCAGTGAGCATGCACTAGATTTCAAGGATCTCTGCTTTTCTTTGTCAGCACCCATGTGCATGCACACATCAGAGCTTCCATCTCAAGACAGCCCTGAGCTGAGAGCAGCTGAGCTCAGCACCTTCTCCTGTTTCAGAGTGCATTCAAGGCAATGAGGCAGGGCCAGTCAAGCATTACAAACCAAGGGCTTGGGCTCCTAGCATCAAGTCCAAAAAGCTATTTCCAGAAATGGTTATCTAGCTCTTAAACAAACAGGACATATTCTTTGTAAATGCTCTGGGAAGCCAGTAAATGCATTTATGCTAGCAAGATCATACACCCTTTGCTTCAATGACAGTTTCTTCTTCGATTCACTTTAAACAAAATAGAATCATTCAAGAGTTTGGGTTGGAAGGGACCTTTAAAGAACATCTAGTCCAACTCCACTGCAACAAGCAGGGACATCTTGAACTAGACCAGGTTACTCAAAGCCCCATCCAACCTGACCTTGAATGTTTCCAGGAGCATCTGCCAAATCTTTGAACAACCTGTTCCAGTGCTTCACCATGTAAAAAAATTATTCCTTGTATCTAGCCTGAATCTACCCTGTTTTAGTTTAATGCCGTTACCCCTCAATTTATTGCAAAGGTCCAACTAAATAAACCTGTCCCCATCTTTCCTATAAGGACATTTAGGAATTGAAAGGCTGCAATAGGGTTCTTGCCAGAGGTTTCTCTTCTCCAGACTCACAGCCTCAACTCTTATCTTTATAGGAAGGGCATTCCATGCCATGACCACTTTCATGGTCCTCCTCTGGACCACTCTAACAGATCCACATCTCTCCTATGCTGAGGATCCAGGAGCTGTATGCAGCACTCAAGGGTCTCACCAGAGCAGAGCAGCAGAATCCCCTCCCTCACCCTGCTGGCTTTCATCTCTTTTAATGGAGCCCAGGACAGAGTGAACTTTCTGGGCTGTGGGTGCTCATTGCCAGCTCGTGTCCAGCCTCTCCTCCAGCAGCACCCCCAAGTCCTTCTGGGCAGGGCTGCTCCCCATCCTGTGGATCCTGTGTTGGTAACCAGGGATTGCCCTGACACAGGTGTAGGACATTGAACTTGGCCTTGTTGAACCTCCTGAGGTGCCCAGGGCCCACTGCTGGACCTTGTCCAAATTTACTGCAGGGACATTCAGTCCCACCATGGCATTGGTAAAGGCATGAAAGGTCCCAGTCACACTGCAGACCCTCAGGGACACCTCTCCTCACTGAATGGCAGTGATGTGACTTCCCCAAGCTCAGAGAACTCAGAGGGAACAGATCTGAGCATCTCATCAGTGAAGGTGATGCTAATAAATTAATAAACACTAGTCAGGGCTTCCTCAATCGCTCTACAACACACCTGTATTCTTGCCCAGTCCTCTTTGCTTGGAGTTAGTGAGCTTTGGGCCTTTCTGTAAATAATTCATAGAGGTCAATTATATTTTTAAGGTTTTCTAGCCATGTGCACTGTACATGCTATGGCAGTATCTCAGGGAAAAAAAAAAAGCGCCAAATTTGGAATGCAGCACAGGGGAAGAGGAAAGAGTGAATGCAGTTTGCAGGAAGGGTGAATGTAGGACACCCCATGAATAATGGATGCCAAAAGGCATAAACTGAAGAATTGAGAACTCTCCTGGAAGGTTCAGCATTTTCTTTCCTTCCTTTTCATAGCAATTGCAATAAATGCCTCCTGTTCAAATATTCATTACAATAATTTATTTTACTTATCTTGAAACCATGTCTTCAAACAGGTACTTAGCAAAACCACAATCTTCCTCCTTCCTTCCTTCCAAAATTTTCCTTCAGATTGAGAGCCAAGAATCCATGGTGATACTCACTGGAATGTTTCCCCTCCAGTGAGCATGCAACAGGAGCATAATGCATATCCTCATCATTGTTTCTCATTGTCTTGGACCTTTATCTCAGCAGATTTATTCTGTGTAACTGTAATTGCCAGGAATGGTCTTTCAATGTGCTACTACACTAAGGTGTTTGAAGGTAAAAGAGCAAGGATGGCAGGTCTGTTTAGCCAAAAGCACATTAATTTTCACTAATTTTCAAGTTCTCTCTCTCTCTCCCACACTGAGGAGTGACTTAAGGTCATCTTGTACAGACCTCAAAAATTCTGTGCATTTACCAACCAATTTAAGCACCTTTTAATCCTAATGGATAACTGTGTCTCTTCTGACCCTAAGAGCAGGCCAACTCTCCTATCTCATGGTAAGGCACATTATATCCTGTGGTTCAGCAGGAAGTATTACTCTGTTTGTAATTTCCATTGCTTAAATTCAGACACGTGGAAGGAGAAACAAACACCAAGGACCAGAGTAATCCTCTTAAGGAGGAAAATCCACTGAAATCAGCAGCTAAGCCAAGCAGCTCCCTCCCATCCTCTCAGCCGCTGTGCTCAGCTCCAGCCCCAGTAGCTCTGCCTTGGTTCACCCCAGTGTTTGTGGCTCAGGGTGCTGCACAGGGAGCAAGGCCAGCAGGTGGGCGAACACCTCCCCTGTTCCAAGCCCTTCTCTAACCTTTGAGGAGGCATTTATTTAAAGATCTTGCTCATGGGCACAAACTCACCCACCCACCAGCATCACCATCCCAGGGCAGGAGCTCTGGGGTCAGGTCTGCACAGATGGAGAGTTAAACCTTCCTCTAACCTCGAGTTTCGTGGTGCAAATTCCAACTCTTCTTGGTAAATAAGGTTAACTGCAGCTGACAGTATGCTCCTGTTCATCTTGAGTTCCTGGAGTGAATTACAACATAGGAGAAAGGTTTTCAGACAAGCTTTTGGTGCTGTTTTGTCATTAACACTCGTGTGAACAGCTGTGTGTGTGATAGCTAGGATTCCCACAGCTTCTAATTGGTCTGATACTGCAAAAGCTGTGTATTTCTAAAAGTTCTAAGATCAGGAGATTCAGGATTATAAAAGCTAATTTTATGGGAGAAGGGAACATGAGCATTTAGAAGTGTTTAGGAAGAGCTTTTCAAGATGTCAGAACAACAAGAAAAGTGAAATTAGTGACAATTTGTTTGTGCATCTCGCATTTTATGATGTGAGAGCTTTCAGACCTGTGCTGTTTACATTTCTATTTACCATGACAATTCTCTGAAAATTTCTTCTAATCCAAGTACAGACAGAGTGACCTCCTTGTGTCAGAGTACCCTAAAACTCTCTGCAGCTTCTTGATTCTTCTCACATGGGCATGAACTCTGCTTCCCATGTGCATGATGAACACCCAGACACAGCTCTACATGAGACACAGCTCTTCCACAACCCTACATGAGAAACAGCTGAACCACACAGCTCTAACACAAAGTTACACCTTAAGATTCAGGTCCATGTATGCTCCTATTGTCCCTGTTACACTTTAAACAACCATTTAAAAAAAGAGTGGACATACTTCAGCTTCTACAGCACTCCTATTGACTTTCTGAGCTCTGAGCCAGTCTTGATTATATTGTCAATTTGTAGCCATTTTCCACATTCTCCCCCTTCTTGCATCCAAATCCAGCTGTAGGGAGTGACTTTTCTCTTTTTTGCTTAATCTAAACATCCAACTCCACCTTATCACAGCACCCATTCTGTTTCCTCAGCAGGAAAATACTGCCCTCATCCAGCCTCTTCAAAGATTCCTGCAGTTTTAGTGAGTAACACTGGTGCAGAACAAAGACAGCTTTCCCCTTTGAACCAGATTTTCTGACCATGTTCCTCATTACCACTCAACACAAAGGTGTGATTAAAGTTAATTGCAAGCAGTACCAGAAAAAGCAGCCCTTTTCTCAGTACTGAGAACACCTCATTTCCTCCTGCAGAAATGAACTCTGTGCTCTCTGCACCTCAACACTTAACTACTTTTAGCACCTACAGATCAATTAGTCAGATACCTCCACAGATTCAATTTCCACCCAAACACATGTTCAGTTACTCATCAGTGAACACATTCAAAGAGAACACAGCATAGGTTGTGTTGTGTAAAAACATGCCAGTTAACTCAATTTAACAAGTATTAGACTCAAATTGCTTTCCAATTGTTAGCTCTTATAGAGGCACCGAATTTCAGCTGAACAGGTTTGTGTGGGCTTCATCTTTGCCTAAGCCTCAGACTCCTTGAATTACTTCCAAAGCTTCAAAGAATCAGTAGTAGTTTAAAATAAAGCCCTTGTATGACAACAGCCTTAGTGTTTAAAAGCAGGTGTGTTTGTTTGGGTTTCTTTCATTGTGTATCTTTTCTTTTGGTTTGGGCAATAAAAAACAGCTTGTGCAAGCTTCACTTTTTTACCCTGTTTGATGCCTTTGCCTTCACCAGCACAGATATAATTGCTACAAACTGTGTAATAACTTTTAGTCACATTTAAAAGCATGTTTCTGTGAGTATTAGGCAGTTTAAATGTTGGAAGTAGGGGTGGTGTAAAAGAAATCTTTTCCCTTTTCCCCAGAAAATCTTTCCAAATTGCAACAAGCATAAAAGAAATGGGCCCTCCAGAAGTGTAACAGATTGTAAATGAACAGTTACACGCACCTTCTGAATTTTTAGATAGTATAATCTTGTTTGTATAACTTTTCCTTAAACTACCAAGTAGCATTGAGGGAATAACTACATTCCAGAAATTTTCAGTGCTGGAACCAGACTGCTAAATTTTACATGACAGCATGAATCTTGTTACAAATTAGTATGTTTTCAACTCCTACTGAGCTTTTCTATGAGAACAAACAAGCTTAAAAGTAATTGGTTTTTCAGTTTTCCTAAGGAGACCAAAAACATGTTTATCATGAATGAATAAAATATTGGACATACAGAGTTTGGTGCTTTTCTTTTCCTCATACAGCATTCCCACCAGAATTAATCTGAAAAGGTAAATGCTCCAGCACTTCACAGACAGAATGTGCTGCTCACCCACAGTTGCTCTGACCAGTGAAGAAAGCTCAGCTTCCAGCCCTGATCCCATGAGAGGCACCACAGGGTTCAGCCAGAACTTCCAGCAGGGGCAGAACCACTGGGCTCCCTAGGGAACACCTAATTTCTCAGACAGGCACTTCCAGCTGGGAAGGTATTTGCTGACACAACCCAGTCTAAATATTTGACTTAATCTGCTATGAAATCTGCAGAGAAGTCGTGTATTAAGCTTTCAGTTTGGCTTTGGGGAGGAGATCAATGCCATTCAACCCCAAAATTATTTCTTGTGTAACTTCAGAACCACTGCTGAAGTGTTCTGCCAGTCAGAAGCAGAAAGCTGAACCAACAGAGTCAAGCAGATGCCTGCTCTGCCCTCTGTGGGGTATTTCATTACTTTCATTAAGGAAACACTTCCCACTAGTGAATTGTATGATGCAATTACGTCTGTTTCATATGAAGCAGGGGCATGTTCTTCCATCTTCCTCTTGGATCACTCTCTCCCCAAAAACAAATCCCAAACTTAATTCTGCACTGGTAGAAACTGAAGACTAAAGGCAGGTAGAAGCATATTCTCCAGTGCTGTCTAAGGTGTCCCTGTTTGGGGACACTTTAGTTTAACAAGAATGTTTTGCATGTTATGCAGGATATACAGTGACACTAAAAACCCCTCAGCCAGGAAGGAAACATCAGTGCTAGGAACAGCATGAGAAAAGCCTCCCTTAAAGGAGTAGAAACACCAACAGTCTTTAGATAAGCAAATTTCAGAGGAACAAAGAGGAGCACTTGACGTCAAATTTGAATCCCATTATCTCTAATGTCCAGTTCCCACTTATTCTATACCCAGCTGCCTAACCTGTTGAGAAGACACCAAAAAAAATCTTAGACAATTTAAATTCAATCTACTGGCCCTTAAGGACATTATTTAGCTGGATTTCAGGTGCTTCACTTGCAGTGGAAAGGTCAAACTCTCTAGTGATAGAATTACTTCTGGTATGTGGAGATTCACTGGAAAAATTTCAGTGAAGTAAAGATAAAAGAGTAGTGTCTAGTGAGTCCAGGTTTCTGAAACCATGCGTCTAGGATCCAGCCACTGGCAGTAGCAGGAAATACAAATGCTGACTACTCAGTAGCAGTTAAAACTATCATTTCTCTATAACTGTTTGAAAGAAAGTTCTTTAGTTGAGTGACCAAGTTTTTGGTACAACATCCCCGAAATGTCTCAAGAATTTATAGATCAAGTACCAAAGATCAGCAGCTCTTTGTTTCAGCAATCACTAAGACTCATCTCTTCAGACCATCCCAAGCTCCCACCATGTACCAGGTTTCTGCAGTACCTGAGAGAGAAGCCTGGGAACACCAAGTGCCAGCACCATTTCAGTTGGCTCCTCACTGCATCAGTTTCCACAGATGCAGGTAAAGTTGTGGCATGCAGCAAGTGTTACATGGCTCAGAGCTTCAGCTGGGACCTGCCCCCTGTGCTCTGGTTTGGCTCTTCCTCATGGAACTCCTCCAGCTGCTGAGAGCAGCAGAGCTGTGCTGACACTGAGCTGGTCCTGCCTCCAAAGGCTGCTCAAGGAGGTCAAATGCAGCAGCTATCAGAATGATACAGAGGCACTGCAAGGCACAGGTTTCTAATCACCCAAACCCTCTCATTTGATGTCCTTCACTTCTGTGAGCCCTGCCTTGCTGCCCTATACATTTTGATCAATTTATTCAGGTATCTGAAATGCTGCTGCCCTGAGACACATGTGCAAGATCAGCTGTGGCAGCAGGAAAGAGTAGATGAGCAGCAGTTTAGAGAGTACCTGAACCAGCAAATTGCTGTCTGTTGAGCACTTTGTCCATGATGGATACCACAGCTTCATTAAGGAGCCACATGTTCCAGTCTTGTTTCGCAGCACAAGCATCTTCTGCTTGAGCTCTAATTAACTCACATCGGTCTGCAGTTCAAGCAGCTGTGGTGAACAGGGTTGTGCTCAAGCTACCAAGATTCTGCTGGCTACTGAGGCTTCCCCTCCCTTGTTAAATGCTTAATGCTGCCCAACACATTTTTTCTCTTATTAAAATATTAGATGAGTAACCAGTCAGAAGATTTGGGATGTGTTACACAGCAAATGCTTAAAAATTTCTAATGGCTTACCAAAACCTGACTGCCACTTCCTCATAAGATCCAGATCAATGCTTTACACCTTCTGTTAATCCTCTCAGAGCAGTCCCCTGGAATAAATTTGATGTCATCTAACACAGCATTATTTTACAATAAGTGACAAGCAGTGAGAAAAACACACTGATTTCTAGCTGCAGTCTGAGGTTTGGGTCCTCCTCTTGTGAGGAGGAAAGAATGCAAGCAGGCAGATTGCTATTGCAGAGATGGCCTGAGCACAAAGATAGATCAAGAAAGTTAGACAAGTTACCCACTTGAAATCACAGTGAGCAGCACAAAGCCCTGGTGCTATTTACCCTTCCTGGTAGCTGTAAAAAAGTCAACCCAGAAGAGGGATTTGACACTTAAGCCATCTCATCAGGATCTCCCACAAGGGATTCTGGCTGATGTTGCTAGCCTTTACTGGTGTTTCTCAGCAAGATTCAAGAAAAGTACTTCACAAAAGGCTCCTGCTAAAAATGGGAGTGACCAATCCAGAGCAATCTTTCCTCTGTACGTGCATTCATTCTATGGCACAGAGAAAAGCTCCATTGCTTGTGGTCTCCAGACTTCACAGGTTCATGAACATCACTGTTTGGTGCCTGCACTGTGCTACACACTTTTCACAAAGTTTCCTGTGTCTTCAAGCAATAACAGAATTTTGCAAGACCTTTAACTGCACAGCCAGTAAAACCAGGAATGTGGACAAAAAGTGATCCAGCCGGTCATGGATATTTTCCCTTTTTTGTTAAGCAGGCAGATTTGTTCCTTTCATGTTTCCTTTCTTGGTTATTCTAAAAACAATGGAAGCAGTTTAGAGAGTGTCGGAACAATGCACAAAATGTCGCCCATCCCTGGAGATGTTATAGAATGCTTTTCTGTAGCCATACTAGCATACCAAATGTAACTCAACAACTGCCAGGCTTTGTTTCAGTACAGCTGGGCAGGTTTTAGAAAATCATGTTTGCAGACCTTGATCTTGTGTAATAGGCACATTTACTTACTTGGAGATAATATTGAATTAATCCCACAAATATGAGATAGGTACTAATCAAAATTATTTCCAAATGAGCCAATGCACGTTTATGAAGGGGAATGTAATTTTCTTTACCATTTTTCTCTGGCATAGGCAATAGAGATGCATGCTCAGAAAGGAGAGCTGCCACTCAGCATTGTGTGAGCACAAAAGATAAACCCTGCACACTGTACTTGACAAAAGGCAAAGACAAAAGAATGAGGTCAGTATTCAAAGAACACAACTTTAACATAGAAAACAAGCTCATTTATTAGACAAGCAATTATTAGACCAATAAGACAACCTAATGAAGTGCACTGTGCTGTGACTGCACAATTTGCTTCTAAATTATAAGGTCTGATGTGAGAACATGTTTTCTTGGCCCTTTCCTGCCTATTGAGCAATGTTGTACACATCTCTGATGCTCTACAAAGGAATAAATAAGGGTGATAAATCCATTAATAAATAAATCTGAGATGAATTTAACTCTATCCCAGCTGAAACCAGGACAATGTGATTTCCTATCCTTGTCAGGATAGAGAGAGCAGGGCAAATAGAGTTTTTTATTCTGCCTCCCCCCATCCCCAAACTCCTGCCATCCACCTGGTTGTCACTCCAGTGGATGCTGTAGCTGCCTCAAGCAGAAAGAAAACATAGAAGACATTATGTTAACCAACTCTAAAAGAGTAATTCTTCTACTTGGATGTTTGATTGTCCAGTTCCTTCTCACTGAAAAAGTGTTTGGAAAAGAGTTGCATTAGATGGGACTGATTTATTTTATTAAAGGAAATGAGCATTCAGAATCAGATCAGGAGTGAAATGCTAGCTTTCATCGCTGATTACTGAAAGTGCTCAGAAAAGCACACATCCACATAAATGCCCACAGATTTTTTGCCAGTGATTGGTATAATGGTGGTGGGGAATAAGCACTAACCTACACTCTTACAGTGGAATCAATAATCATGTGCAAAATTATCATAATAGCATTGCTGCAAATATCTGGAACCTTCACAGCTCCTATGCAAGTTTACACAGTCCAGAGAAATTATGGGTTATGGCACAGAAAAGGCAAATTTATGTCAGGTAGAGTGCACAGGAATAAAAAAGTCTACACTTCCATTTAATTGCCCTTACAAGTATCTTAAAACACTTAAAATTGAAGTAAGACACGATGTTTTACAAGGCCAAGGTGTTTTTTTCAAATGCCATTTAATTTTAATTTAAACTCATAGGTCACTTTGGGGAAAAACCAAAAAGGGACTGAATCTTTCCCAACATAAGTTCTCCAAACATTTTCCTCAGAAAGAATTTGTGTTGCCAAATGCCATTCTCTCCCAGAGCTCCCTCATGCTTCAGGGCTTTTTTCCAATGACAATAGATAAATGACTTTTAGTAAGGTCCAGCTGCCAGCACAGCCATAGGCTGGGCAGGAACTCCATGGCTCCAGTAGCTTTTCCAATCAGCCAGCAGTCATTTGTAGGATTAAAGTATTAAAGTAAAACTTTGGAAGTTGTTGGAGTTTTCTTTATTTCCCCCTGTCTTCCCACAAGACAGGAATTTTAGCAGCACAGGAGATTTTGTTTTAAAAAATATCAGCCTGAGCACCCTCCAGTAACTTCTCTACAGACCCAGAAGCCCAAGATCAATGAAACGACAAAACAGCCAGACACAGCCAAACAGCTTTAGTAAACACACTTAAGTAAAATCTCTGAACTGTAGAAACATGTCAAAAAGCATATAAGGAATTTAGTTTGTAAACATTTCAATCATACCACAGAAATCTACTCAAGAGTATCTTTATTGGAGTCCAAGTTCAACTAACATATGAGCTTGGGTCTGCACATTACTTTCCACAAGCCTGACACAGCCCATTAACCATCTAATACATTAGAAACAGTTTTCTTGTACCCAGCTAAAGCCACAATACATTTTTCTAGAAATAAGTTTGTTCTGTACTTATTTTAAACATACCAAAAGATTGAAGGAGCTCTGAGCAAAGTGGTAATTTTAGTACAGCCACTCAAGACCACTACAATTAAATTAAATGCCCTTGACAGAAATTTTTCTTTCATCCACATGAAAGCAGCCACTTATGTCTATGTTACTACCATTAATTTCATACCACCTCTTGTTGCTGGTCACAATTTCTACTTAGCAGCAAGGCCACAGTGTTGGTACAAGAAAAATGGGGCCCTAGGAGGCACAGCAAGTCCTCAGTAAACATCTTCTGGTGAGGCACATCTGCCTTGGGGTTTTGTATCAGTATGCTCCTCACAAAGGTAATTCCAGAACCTGGTTTTCAGTGAGTTGTACAAGCTATTTGCTGTCAGAACTGTCCCCTAATAAAATACAACAAAGATTCTAGTGGTTAGACCAAGTCTCTGCACAAGCCTCAGGAGCAACCACTCACTAACATCTTCATCCCAGTCCCCAAGTCAGAGATGCAAAGACACTTGAATCCTTTCAGTGGCATACTTGCCAGAGAAGGAAGCACTTGCAGGTATATAAAGACTTTTATGGTTTTTTTTATGCCTCTGCATCTCACAAGGCAACAGCACCAAATAGGAACATTCACATTCATAGACCATGAGTGAAATATGTGATCAAATGCTCAGAAAAACTCACTTGCAGTAGTCAGTCACTATGACTCACATTTTCAGCTCTCAATTCAATTTACCTCATAAAGAACTTCACCAAAACTACTGCATTTAGAAGCTGAAATTCTGATTAGGCCATATGCTAGAAGCCAAATAAAAAAATCCATCCTGGAATCAATCACCCTTCTCAGCGTCCTTGCCACCATAGCTTAAATTCCAAAAGCATTTTGTTTCTACGGGTACTGGTATGTATTGTTAAGGATTTTAACAGGAAAATCTGTATTCTTCATCTGTGCAGCCACAAAATCTCACCTTTTAGATATTTTAGTCTTCCTAGAAAGTTGTTTGAATCATTACTGCAAAAAAAAATCGCGCCTTATTCTCAAGTCTGATAAATAAGTGATCTGTAAAGTGTAAGTTAGAGGCACAGTGTTGGCAAACAAGACAGGCTGTTAATTTTCACCTTTTCTTTTTCACTCACTAAATGATGCCACTTCAGGGAGGAAACACTGAGCAGAAATATTACTAGGTTGGAACTTTTTAATATAAGAGTTCACTTCAAGCAGAGACCTGCACAAGTGTGGCTGCTGCTTTCAGCTGAAGGAGCACTAGAGTATTTCCTGGCTGTTTTCAGTAGATATAGAGGAAATCAGCATTAAGCTATGAGCATGCAAACTGCTGATAAAATGGATTAACTTGTAAAAGGCTCATTTCTGCAAAATCCTGTTGCTTGTCACTGAACATGCATCTGCAAGTCTAGTCTCACCTTCAGAACCAACACTTCAGGCTTTTTCTCCCTGCAGCAAGCAGGAAGAGGACAAAAGTTTTGGCCTTATGTTATTAATTTCTTGCATCTATTACTGTGCCAACTATAGATTTATTCCTTGCCTTGTTATTGCCATCTCAAAGCACACCACAGCTACTGAGAATGCACCATTTCACCAAAACAACCACAGAATTGACGGCATTGTTATAAATTGCAGGAACTAGAAACTGAATCCAGATACCCTAGATTTTTCTTCTAATAATACCTCTGTTTTCCTTTACATCCGAGGTTTTTTTCTCATCATGACTAGTACTGCAGTCTTGCCACCTTCTCTTTAAAGCTGCCATGTGCGAGAGAGGAGGTTCCAGGACCAGGAAAATCCTTTAACAGCCCAGGGGGACTGCAAATATTCTTTCCAGCCACCTCAGGGCACAGGTTAGAGTCCAGAAAAGCAATGGATTTGAGGCAACACAAACATTTTGGCATAAAGTCTCGACAGCTCAACATCTTAAAGCTGCTGTACAGTGGTTGCTGTATCTCACATCAACCAAGAAATGCAGCATGGGCTGACAGCTTCAAGTAACAGGATGGAGCACTAAACACTCCATCTACTTCCCTAAACGGCTGCAGCAGGACTTGAAGTTGAAATTCCCCAGCTTCAAAAATATCCTTCAAGGCCCACACATCACATGCCTTCTGGGGACTACTGCTAGAATTTGAGCTTGAGCTCATGGTCAAAGGCACAAAGTGTTCCAGATCTAGAGAGGCTGAAGAAAGTCCATAAGGTCAGAGCTCATTCCACTTCAGAGCTTCAACATCAGCACAGAAAGTGAAGTCAGTGACCCTGATGCCACCTGATCTTGTCAGTTTTGAGACCTTTGATGTTCTGCAAGTTAACCAGCTTGCTTCAAAAAACCTGACTTTTTTCTGCTGCTACAATGCCTAAAAAGAATGTTCCCCTGGAACAGTTCTGATAGAACAGACATTTCACAATTGTTTCTAATCTTAGGGTAAAACTGATTGAAGAGATCCATTGCCATTTTCTTCCTGCAAAAACTGATGGGAAATCACTCATTCCGTGTTGCTCTGCCCCTATTCCAGATCACATTCCTGTGACCCATATCTGGCACATCAAATAGTGATGTCTTTTATAGCTGTGAGCATTTGAACTGCGTGGACATGTGTGGCCAAAGTGAAGGAAAATAAACAAACCCCTGGGGTGCCATAACCCTTAGCTCATTATTATTAGAACACCATGAAAATGAGTAGCGGAAGCCCCACAAGAGAGGTGGAGCTTCCAAATAAAGATTCACTGATGCAGGGAACCCAAGGCTAACTCCAGCTGACCTGGACCCAGCATGGGAAGCAGCAGGCAGCTCTGCAGCCTGTCACCAGCACATGGACATCCTCTCACCACTGCCAGAGAAGCAATTTGGCAGGCTACCCTCACCATGCATTTGTCGTCATCTGGCACCTGCAGATCATCCCTCCTTTCCATTTACAACACTCTGATGCTCTCTAAAAGTTTTCCTAATCCTGAACAAAGCAGCTGCTACCAGGGGTTTGAGCTCAATTATCTCTCTTTGCTCTATTCATCCTTCACTGAGAGTCCTACCAGCTGTGGAGATGGTAGTTGCTCCAAGACCACTGGTAGGGATGAGTTCAGTTTGAATTATGGAGGGAAAAATCTCCCTTACATGCTGCAGAATAAGGAAGTTGCAGAGCTTTGAGTAATTAACAATCATTTATTCTGTTTTTAATATCACAACTCATATCTCCTCTTCTAATACACTCCCAATTAATTTGGCTTCCAATGAAACACAATTCTCTTAAGGTCCTCATTCCACCTCCTTGCTTTATTAGAATTAATCCTCATAAGAAAAGCATGATCCTTTCTGACAAAACTTTTCCAAAGGGTGGTGATTTTGATTGCCAAGCTCTAGCTAACTCAAATTATTCATGTGTACATCACAGGCTACATATTAAAAATGCCTCCTACCAAATCCTCTCCAGTAGGCTTACTACTGTCAATAAAATGAGAGTAGCAGGACCCATGATTCAAAACTGCATAATAAAAAGATTCAGAAAGAAAGCTAGATCAAAACAAAGCTTACCATCCATAAAAACCTTCTAGGAAATGAATGAGCAGTCAACTAAACTGTGCTAGAGCAAAATTCCAATAGTAAGTATGAAAGCCATATGACAGAGAGGTCTCAGCTGCAGGAAAATAGCTTTGATAGATTATTCCCTGCTTTTGTCACAGTCATCTTCAGGAGGTCTGGCAGCTCTGCAGTTCATCCACTTGCACAGCACTTTAAACTTTTGCCCACCTCAAAGATTCTACAGGAAGGTTGGGCACCTTTTGTTTTAAGCTTTGACTTCATACAGCCTCCAACTAGACTGGAAACTTTTGAATATAGTCAGTATTCTTTTGGCAGATGTAACACGTGTATACATAGAAACCTTTTGCATTTTACATTGAGGAAGTTGATAGGAGCCACTTAAACAGAAAGAAGAAAGAAGGTTACATTGGTTAAAGCCACCACCCTGCTTCACAGCTCCATCACAGCTCTCAAATTTATTTCTTCCACTCATCTCCCCTACCACTTCCTTAAGTTTTATAGGATATTTTGTCTCCCCTGGTCACTACCCATTGATTTGCACTGGGGTCAAGCATGTCTTTAAACCCTCACAAATCTTTAAAGAGCCTTGAAGGCAGAGTCACCTTGTATTCAGCTTCTCTCTGCCCAGCTGTGAGGAGTATCGTGTATTTTGAATGCTGAAGGCACAATTCCCACCCCTGGAAGAGGGGGCAACATGACAGCGTGAAACAGGCACTGAAATCCTGATTTCCTCTTACTGCCCACTTTTACCTTATGGTGAAGTCATGCAAGAAACAAACTTCTTAACTTGGGTCCAAGAACTTTCCCTAATAGTAGATCAAAGGTTTAGATCAAAGCTAGATTCATGGTTTTCCATAAACAGCAAGATGAAACATTGTAGGAAGAAATTTGTGGTAACTACAAGCCTTTGGAAAGCCAGGAATTTCAAACCATAAGATTTTGTTCAGTGAGAACATTGTCACTGTTCTCTGAGGAAAGATTCCATTTCTAGGTCACCTGTGAGAAGCAGCTGGTGAACATCAGAAGAAAAAAGTTCTCTCAAAGCATTTTTGGGTTCTCTTTATCCATTGGTTCCAAAAGTGTGGTCACAGTCATCCTCCTGATGTGTTCTTATAGCACGAACTTTCCTGCAATTGTGGCTTCCCAAGCACATTTCAAACATCACGAAGACAAAAAAACTAGAATACCCCTGTGTCTACAACAGAGACTCTCAATTATCTATAAGCATTCATGGCACAATTCTGGTAATTAGTTTGAAAGAGTTACAACATAGCAGTAGATGTCCCAGGAAGAGATGTAGGGAGCCAGAACTGCCAGATGGATTATTTTCTACAAATTATTTATTCAGCATACCATCACAGAAAATGCAGATAGAATGTAACACAATAGGACAGTGTAACAATTATTCTAAATCTCTGTGTAGTTTAGAAGAAATTACTTCCCTTTTGTAGCTCTACTGAGCCATCAGCATGCTCCTATAACTGAAATATGGTTAAATTTACTTTTTACTTCTGTAGCAAATGCTATCAGACAGTTCTTTTCAGAATAAAGTAGAAAAAAGTTTCAGAACTTTAAGGCTTATTCAGTCCTCAGAATTTTATTTAAAGGGTTAGAAAGCAAGACACATTATGTTCTCATTTTATGTACAGATTTTAAAAAAAAATTACAAACTGGCCTTTACCTACTGAGGAAATGAGATGGAAAAGAGGTTTTACAGCCACATGACACATCCAAATCTATGAGTAGAAAATACATCAAATTCATCAGTTCCCAAAATGAATGGACATTTTTAATCCAGTGTAGTGCCTTGTACCTCCAGACAGAACTCCTGGAGCCAATTTTCCACTTCAAAGAGAGAAAAGCAGTACTAGACACCAATGCCTTTGAAGTATCATAGTCCTAACATAAAGGAAACTTCCTGTAAGGGTGGTAGATCTAAAGAATTTGGTCATATAAGTCATTCCTTTGGTCATTCATGTATTGAGCACATATAGAAGGTCAGCATAAACAAGTGAAGTCCTACCCTGCAGTTGGAGTGGTCTAACACTGCACATTATCAGTAACAATCTCATGCTCCAGTCATCACAAATGCAGTGTTGTGTGCTCTGTAAATGGCCAGAGAGCAGTGGTACCCTCAGCTTCATCAGCTGCCCAAGGGCACTGCTGGACCAGGGGTAGGGACACAACACTACTACTGTAGTTGTACCTCTCACACTGTTAACATGAGTCCTTTTTGAAAAAAAATTAAGATTTTTATAGTCTATGTCCAGCCTGCAATACCTGAAATTATGTTGATATCAACATTCAGGCCAATCACCAGTCTCCAGCAGCATGGCAATGCAGGGTGGTGTCATTCAAGGCACCAAACATTAGCAAAAAATATAATACAAAAATCATTATTAATTTTAAATAGAAATTACATAGTTACAAATTCCAGAGGGGATTCCATTGTAACAGAGCTGAATCCTAGACTGCTTCCCCTGGAAGCCCATATAACCCAAATCCATGCATGCTGACTCTTACAGCAGCAAGAACTGCTACAAAACCCTTCAGGATTCAATTCCTCTTCCTGTGTTAATTTTAGAGTTATCTAAATTAAATAACTAATCCAGATTCTTTCCACAATCTATGGAAATAGAAAATACATTTTGAGAGAAATGTTTTGCACTCCAAGTCTGTCTGGAGGTGTCACTTGGCCTCCATCGATGACAGAGGGAGCTTGGGCACAATGTCCAAACATAGTAGACCTCAACACTTGAAGTTTTTTGATATTTCATTGGTGGTGCAATTATGCTAAAGCCAGTTTTATCATCCAGTATGAAAATAGTTTGCTGGGCATACACAGGTAATTTGTATAAGAATGATTTAATTCATATGTCTGTTAGTAGGTATATTAATAATAGATATCCAAAGAGGGGGGAAAATATCCCACCTCTAAAAAAAAAATAGTGTTATTATACTCTAAAAATCATCTATTTCATGTCTCTGAAGGTTGACATTAGATTGCTTCCCTACAGTTTTCCTGTTTGCATCCTGCTAATGAGAAATTGCACACCATTTCTTTTGCTGGGCTTCTAATGAACCTGATTTGTTTCAGTCTGCAGCCTCAATACAATTTTATCCCAAACACTGAATGTCAAGTGCCACTCCCATCCCTCACCTGGGTTCCTAAAAGCCTAGTCAACTCATCCTCTGGGAGAAAGGAAAATGCTAACAACCAAAATTACAAATACTTCATTGTCTTATTACAATATGCTTATTTACATAAATGCCCTCTATTCATCTTATTGGATCAGCCTGACAAAAACAGAATTTGCATTTAAATAGTATGACTATAATTGACATCAAGTACCTGCACTTATTTTCACACTCTTATATCCACATATAAGAGGCGGCGAAAAGCTTTTTCTACTCAGAGAACAAAAGATGAGGATGAGATAATAAGCAGAGCAATTTCTCAAATTGTATTTTTTTAAATTCTCCATGGACCCTGCACTCTCCTCCTCTATAAAGTGTGATAGTGGAAGAAGCAGCAGAGAAAAATCAGGCTTCATCTAGTCAAAGAGAAATTGAATCAGCTTGGATGATGTAACAAAGAAGAGTCACTTTTAGATAGCATCTCTGGGAAGAAACATCCCAGAAAATAGGTATAGCAAATGGAGAACACCAGCCACTGCTTGTGTTTGTGGGGTTTATATTTTTCTTTCTAATCAGGACAACTATCAAATCATACACTGGAAAGCAGAAGAAGTCAAAGTGAAAACGGTTTATTATATTTATTTAGTCTGGAAGGAAAGACTGTCACTTTGGAACTCAAAAGGAAAGCTGCAGAAAGTCCTTGGAAAATGTTTTAGTACCACTCTGCTGCAGGAAGGGAACCTGAGAGACAAGGTGGGAAAAGTGGTGGTGCTGTTCTCCACAGAGGACATGGAGTGAGAAGTGGTGCAGGAAAAGACTAAATGCCACCAGCTGCAGGAACTGGGGCAGGATCACAGAGCAGGTTGTCACCTGCAGGCAGTAATGCCCCCTCTGAGCAGCAGCTGACTGGAGATGAGCAGCACCTGAAACCCTGCCACAGACACACAGAGCAATTAGAAACTGCTTTCTCATCCCGAAAGGAAGCCCAAAAACCAGAATGAATTATTGAAAGCTTCATTTCCTGGGGTTCTGGAATACAACAGAATCATTGCTGGGATGAAGGAGTACAGTAATTATGGGACACTGATTATGGTTTTATTGGGTGTTGTTGTTGACACTGTGGTTCTCTTCTCAACTGCATTTCTCCTCCACAAAGCCACAGAGGTCTGTCATTGCCACATGACAAAGCTCCTAAATGAAACATTTAAATGAGGTGATTTGTTAAATCCAAGAAAGGGGGGAAATTGTAGCAACATTCAGAGGATAAAATCTTGCAGTAGGGTTATAGGAGCACAGCTGAACTGCTCCAGCTAGAGCAGCATTCCCAAGGCAAGGGCCAGACAGCAACAGAAAGCTCACACAGGACATCCCACTTCAGGCAGACTCCCTTCCCCTAAAGATGTGATTTTCCAGTGATGGGCTGCAAAGGTTTCACAAGAAAGGGAAGGGTTAGTTACTCCTAACTGCTCCCATTGTGACTCAAAAGAGATTTTAAACATTTCCCAAGTCTTTGGGGTAGAAAAGCAGTCTCAGAGTAGAGAGAGTTCACAGAGGCTGACACAGATAGACTGAAGTTTATGGCCTTTACAAACCCTCCTTTGCGCCAGCCTCAGTGCCACATCAGCACAGGTTTGCTGAGCTGTTAGTGTGATTTATTCGCTCAAATATTTTGTGGCTCAAGGACAGAAAGAGTCTCAATGACATTTAAACAGATGCAGCTCACTCCTTGCAATATCAGCAGCATGTATTTTGTGTTTGATTCCTCCTTTTTAAAACTCCAATAATTAAGAGAAAGAACATTTTTGGAAAAGAAAAGCAAGAAAAATATTCACAACTAAATCACAGGCAGAAAAAACTATTTCCAAATATCCTCCAAAGCTAATAATTCTATTTTTTTTGCAAGGCATTTTTTAATTAATCAAATTCAGACAAATAAAATACTTGCAAGACTCGGCCCTCAAATTAACGCCTTTCAGCTGCTTTGTCAAGCCCAACAGCATCCTTTTCCCCCAGCATACCTGCAGCATTTGTCTAGAGCACTCTGAAAGTTATTTCAGTGTCTCCCAAAAACCTCAGGCATTCCCAAATTTCACCTGACCATGACCAAAGATACAGAAATACCAATTTGTTAACTCTATTTTCAGATTCTTGACTCTAGAATCTGGCATACAGGCATTATCTCAAGTATTTGCACAAAGGCATGGTTTGCTGCTACACCAACCAATTTAATGAGTACTTTTCAATGCTACTGAGATAATTAATCTTATTCCTCATGAGAAGAAGAAATAGCACCCAAGACTCCAGTAACAGTGTCTCAGACTTCAAGTGCAGTATCAAAAAGTTAGTTGCAGAACACAATTAACTGAAATTCAAAGTCTAGTAAAATTACCAACATTTCCTTTTTCTTATGTATGGCTGGCATCTATTGCAATCATCACAAGACTTTTCCAAGAACTTAAGACAAAAGATCACCTTGGTTCAAAAAAACCTTCGGTAAATGCTTCAGGTCTTTTATCAATACTCTGATTTGTCAGGCACTTTGTCTTAAACATATCTAGCCACTTAAATTCATGAAAATTCTGCCAGAGTCAAAATGGCATTTTCCATTGCCTACAAACTTAAATCAGGCCAATGACCTACTAAAAATTATGACCAAAAGAAATTCTCCTTTCTAGTACATGATTTGAGTTTTTATACATCTTTTACAAGGCTTTTGTATAACCCAGCTGCGCTATTGATGGGATCTGGAAAAAATTTTGCCTTGTTTCCCTACATTTTTGCAGAAAAACGTACTTGTCAGCTCTGACAAAAGAGATTTAGGGGTTTTTCTGCCAAAATATGTCATCCAGTTACAAGCCGAACTGTTATTTTTTTCAGATTAATTCTTCATGTCCATAGTAGTCAGAATAAAGTGATCCACTCATCTATTTGAGATTACAGGTAGGAGAGCGTTCAGTCCCCAGCACTGTAAATGAACCTTTCAGGGGTCAAAGTCAACACAAGAATTCTAAGAAGTCAATGTTTTCCACCACTTCCAGCAGAGAACTCATGTTCTCTACCGACAGATTATTCTGTGCACTTGAGGACCCCTACATGGCATCCTATTCTAGGCAGCAATCGGGTGCCCAAGCCACATTTCTGTGATCTCTTTTTATCCTGCACATCCTGGTCTGCTTGTAACGTGGGTTCTCAATCTTCTTCATTCTGGAAATGTCCCAAGAACTCCCAGGCAAGCGTGACTGAAAATCTCCACCCCAGGGATATCAGGACACTGTTCTGCTCATCTCTTCTACATGACATCAGTTTCAACCTGATGAAGATCAAACCCCAACTTCCACTTGTTAGTGCCACAAAAGTGAATAGCTTTGACCTGCTAAAGTAAGTCAATTTAGGCACATCTAAATTTCATGGAGAAACACTTCTTGCTGGTCTTTATGACCCCATGACTTTTGAATATGTATAACTAAGGATTAAACCGTTTTATAGCAGTACCTTATAGCACTTAACTCACTTTTTTCTCACTCTCCTTCCTTCTACTTTCTTTTTGCATCCTTAATGTCTAAAAGCCATATTTAGTTCCTAGGGAGTAGCAAATTCTTAATGTTATTTTTGTTGCATTTGCAAATCATCTTGTCCTTTTTCCCCCTTTACCTTGTGTATCACCATCAATTTTCTCTTTCCTTGATCACCATCAATTATCTTTTTTCTTGTATTCCACTAAGAAATTTCCGTTCTTTTGTACCGTTCCAGTCCTCTTTTTTTACTCTCCCACCCACTGCTTGTGGGTTTTGTTATCCCAGCATCTGTTTCTTCCTGATGTTGTTTCGCTGCAGTCTCACACATCAATCACTTATTTTAGAACATTATTTTCATTTGGCTCTGTCATCACTGCAATATTCCATGAGGTTCTCACTAGGCACCCAGAAGTGCTGCTTAATTACTTGCCTTGAGCACTGCAAGCTGCTCACATGATCAGAGGCAGGAGATCCAGAAGTCACAGGAAGAAGCAAATTTCTGACATTTTGGTTGAAATTTAAAGAACAATAGCATGTAGGACAGCTACGGAAGTGAGCTGTGCTGACTAACTCAGAGGCCACTTCACAAGCTCAGGAGAGTTTGTAGGATAAGGGTGATAATTATGTTTTGTACAGTTTTTCCTAATTTTTACTCCAGATATTTTTATCCTCTATGCGAATTTCTGCTGCTGTATGTGCATACAGGAACAGCAGGCTAGAAGCTACCACAGGCTCCTCTCTGCAAGCAAGAGACTGCTTGGTTATTTTCCCCCTTAATTTAAAGGGTCAGGAAGCAAAAGAATCCTCCCTGCAGGCCTGGAGATGCTGTCCCAGCTAAGCCAAGTGGAATGGAATTGGTACAGATAGAATTGGTACAAATGCCAGTCTGCAAAGCCATTTTTCACTTTAGAATGTCTAGAGAAGCCAGAGCTATGGGGCAACATGGCAAAACCCTACAAAGATTATTCAGGAGACTCACACCAGTTTGCAATTACATATTTTCTGTCTAAGGGGCAGAACTGCCTCCCTCAGCAGGGCAGCAAGAGGAGCAGTGCTGCAGCTCAGGCTGCCTCAGTCACTCTTTTTTACTGTTCAGGTTGTCCCTGCCTGTGCCCAGCTGTCTGATTTGGGCAGCTATTTGTCAGCCCACTCACCTGGGCCTGCATTCAGCACAATACCAAATTGCACAATTCTTGCAATTTTAAGGCCAAGCACAATGCCCATGATGGACTGCATTCGTATCTAGCATTAGAAGTGCTTTTGGTGAAGTCAGAGAAACACACAATGCTGATCAAACATCTGCACACACTCAGGCTTCTCTGGTTGTTCCCTAAACATCAAATTCACCAGGACCAATCAATTTTTCTCCCAGTACAGCCCAATCCCTGAGCTGCTCCTGACACTGCCAGCCTGCAGCACATTCTAAAGGCATTAGTCTCTGCCTGCTGTCCTCCCTGCTGCCACTAACACCAGGCAAGAAATTAACTTTAGCAGACAGAGCAGCCAGGACAATTATTGCTTCAGTCAGGGAAAGCACAGTATTATGTTTTCCAACCCTATTATGAAGGAACTCTAAAGCCTTGGAAAAGTCATTATTGATGGACCTGAATAAGTTTGTAAATCCGTTATACTGCATATCACCTAGACAACTTGTTTTCTCAGATTCTGACTTGCATAATCAGTGAAAAACTGGGGCAGGGTGAGGGGATCTGGAGGGAGAAAAAGCCTTTTCTGCCTACTAATTAAATCATAAATAATAGCAGAGAACACAAGTTATCCATTTCTGTATAGAATCAAATCCCCAGGGGCTTACTGCCTCCCTCACTAACCCATCAAACTTCACACAGGCAGAGCAGAGTTTCTCATTAACTGTTTTGGGTATTTTGATGAAAGAAAATCTTTGAAAACAATATATTTAAATGAAGCAACGTTAAGATTACTTGTTTTGATAATGCTTGACTAATAAAATTGTTTTAAAATATTTATTTCAAGCTTTATGATTTATTTGCCCACAAAGAGAAATGACAGTGTTTCAAATTTGGTGATTTAATTATTCCATCTTACAAAATAAAGATTTTTTTTAAGAATACTGCCTTATTCCAGCTCATGATGGATATAGCAATTCAGGAGAGGTATATTTTACATACACACACACAAATAATAATAGCGATAATAATAAATCTGAGTTTTCCCCCCCATGAGCATGGCTGTGACTAGAACTCAGTCCAGGGTTTGAGTGGCAGATAATGACTTTTCCTCCCCACATTTTGTTGGGAAAAAGTGACAGCTACTGAGCCTCACAAATCTCTCTTGGACAGGGCAGTGCATTATCCCATAAGACAATAGCAATTCTCCACAAAGCTCAGAGAGAAACTGATGCACTGCTGGTTTATCTTATTCCTTAACTTTTCTGTCTTTTCCTTTATTTGAGCCACTGATATAACACCACTTAATATGGATTCTACACCAATTTTTACTGAGTCTCCCTGCTAAGGCGTTTCCTCCTCACTCATTGCAAACTCAAACATCTCTCCACAAACAATTCTATTTTCAGGGGAGCAAGAAGTGGGAGAGAAGGAAAAAAGAGGAGACAGGAAGAAGAGATGCTTGCAGTTGTCTCCAAAATCAATTTGAGCAGCACTTCACCTGCTCTCCATTCCCACTGTGCTGCATCCCAAGCACCTCACTCAAGCTGTAACTAATGAGCAAACCCAACGAGCTGAGCCATAAGGCAGCACCTGCAGCAAGCCCTGCTGTGCTACCAGGTGGCAGAGTTCAGCAGTCCCCATGGCCATCCCCACAGCTCCACAAGAAACCTCAACCTCCCTTTCCAATTTATTTCCTGCCAGTCAAAGCCTAAGGCCTGCATTAAAATGCTGCACTCCAGATTTCCACACACAGGAAATCCCATCAGCTCCAGAGGCAGCTGCTTCACTTAAAGCTGAGTGAAAAGAAGCATGGCAGCAGCTGACAACTGATTAGTCCATTCTCAGCTGGAAGGAAAAGGTCTCTGACTAAAGCAAGCTACACATAACAGAGCAGGTCAGCTAAATGAAAAAAGTAGGTTTGATAGGAAAAATGCAACTGATTCTGTCACTAAGAGACAGGGAATTTTCCTGATGACAAAGCATTGCCAAAGGGATCACCAGAGCTTGGTTCAAACCCTGGGTGCATCTTCTCAACATAAGGGCATTTCAAATCCTCATCATGGAAGTTTCATCACAATGTACACAACTTTCCTTAGCCTGGCTCAGATCTTGGTGAGTCTGGAGGAAACTCCAAAACAGAGCAGGAAATATTGCCCTAGTACAGAAACAGCCCAAAGTTACACTACATTACAACTAAAGCAACATGGAAACCAATAGGTTTCAATATTTGTTTATAAATAGAAAATATGTTTACAAAGTTCATATTTATTTTCACATTATTAGAGCGCTAGATGTACATCAAGACACTCTTACAAACATAAGACATGCAGCCACATCTCCTGTTTTTACCAAAAAGTTTCCTGTTGGGAACCCATAGAACTCAGTCCAAAAGCCCACAAGAAAACGTTTTGTAACAGTGGAAGATAATAAGCAAAGTGTGAGAATCACCTAAGCCTTCCTTGGAATGAGAACACTTCAGAGTGGTTAGAAGTAAACCAGATTAGAAAATTAATCCCTGTGCTGGGCCTAGAAAAAAGTAGTATTTAAGAGAAAAAAAAATATCCCTGAATATTTATACCTCCAAGATAGAGGATGAAAGGAAAAAGCTCCCCAGTTATTTTCTCTGCTTTGATTTAAAAGGTCTTAGACAATCAGGCTCCACCTGAAGTGGCCTGTTACTTGTCATTTCCATCAGGTTACACATGTCCTCAACCCAGTGCTTCTGATGACAATTCTGCTCTGCCACTCAAGAAAAGCCAAAGCACCAAAACAACCAGACATTCTATTAGTGTCAAAATGTGCTACAGCTCAGGAAGAAAGCAAATTTTCAAACGTGGTCCTCAATCCTCTGCCCCAATAACAATTTTACTAAGGATGGAGAAAAAGAAATATTTTTTCCTATTAAACAGGAAAACAAGTAACAGAAATAACTTCTTAAAAGGGCGCTTTTACATTTCTTCAACTTTTTTAGCTGTCCTCAGAATCCCACCAGTAGTTCAAGGAAAGAACTGTCTGTTCCTGCAGTGAGCCACACTGCTGAGTGAGACCCAAACAGACCTGAGGAGCTCTGCAGCACTAACTCAAGCACGTTCTGCTCATTCCTCCTGGAGGAGGGAGGTGCTCTTGCCTACCCTGGGGGTGCTACTGATCTACTGTGCAGATTTCTGCAGTGAGCTGATGCTTGCACAGAAGAGGAAAATAATGGAGGGAGACCTCAGTGGCCCAGGAGACTCCTGTGGCTCTGTCTGGGCTGTACAGGAGCCCAGCAGCCTCCTGAGAGCAGCCTGGGTGAACAAGAGGAGCAAAACAAGGGAGCAGACGGAGCCCTTGGAAGCTGGAAAACAACCACACAAAATGTGCAAAGTAGAAACCACTGGGCTGCAGGACACAGGAACAAGAGTGCTGCAGCAGCAGAGCCAAGTGCAGGTCCCTCAGTGTGCTGAGAGAGCAGTGCCACCCATCACAGCAACAAGCACATCCTAAGGAGCAAGACTCAGATGCCTGCAGGAGTGTTCTGGCACTGCACAGCACTGCCTCGACACCAGAACTTTGTGTCAGCTCACACAGCAAGATTGACTTCTTGTTCTTATTTTAAGAGACTCTGCTGTACCACATCCAACTCAATATTTGCCCAGAGTTTCTTTATCTTCAAAACTGACATGTCTTAATCAGAAAACACCTTGCATCAGTGTCACTTGTGGCTTTTCCAGTACTCTCTGTGCAAACATGTGTCAGTCCCTGTGTCTCCTGCCTGGGGAAGGGGGATGTGCTCTCCCAGACCTCGCCCAAGGCCTGGCCACAACCTTCCTTATCTTCCTGTGTCTGACAGCTCCAGTTCAATAGGAGTTTTATGTCAGGAAAATGGAAAGAACCTGGGAAGACACTCAGCCTCTATGACCTCTGCTCTACAGCCTCCCAGGATATTCCATGATGAAAAGAAATACTCTTCTACCAAGGTTTTACTCAACAGCCATGTTAGCAAGCTACCTTTGCAGAAATAATGGCCTCAGGACTTGGATGCTCTGTCTTCTAACTTTGTAGATTTTGTTGTGACAGGATAAGTATAAAACAAAAGTATTTGATAAATTAATTTGACCTAACAAGCTAAGCACTCTTCAGGTTTAGGGTGCAAGATATTCCTTCTTTGAAAAAGTATGCTGAAGTTACCAAGTGTCCCTAGAAATTATGTCAAGAGGATTTTACTGATTAATATAGAAAGAAATCATTCCCAGCTCTGGAAAGTCTCTGGGTTGAGAGACAGAGGAGAGGGGGACACTCAAGGCAATTCATTCCCCTTCCCTAAGCATTCACTCAGCCCTTTGCCAGAGTCAGGGTGCAGTGCTAGAGGGACCCTTAAAATGCCATTATTGATCAGGGCCTGGCATGACAGATCCAATGCAGCTCAGAGAAATTAACTAGTTTTTCCACCTGAAAAGTCCTGTAACATGGACAAAAATAAATGGCACCTTAGAAGTTGACACTAGAGATGAGCTTCCAGAAAGAAGACTTCTTTCCCATGGCATTTAGTATTAAAAAGGACCCCATATTTGGGGGTATTTCAGTGAAGCAAAAAGGGAGAAATTAAGCCCAAAAAAAGCCACTGTCCTTTCTCTCCACTGGTCACTGCAGAGCCCTACTGCTCAGGCAGCTCAAAGTGAGGGACCTCCATGGAGTGGAATTTTAATGCAGACACCATCAGTCCTGCCCTCCCTTCCATACAGCAGCTCCTTTGGATCCCAGGCTGGGATCAGAAGCTGCCTGGTAACATCAGGGAGAGCCAGAGCACACCAAGAAGCCCAGAGTTATTTTCCAAACAAAAGAAAATTCAGCAGCCCAGTGCCCCCATTAGAAACCCACAAGGATGAGTCGAGCAACTCTCCCCAGGAATTCCTGCAAACTGAAGGG
Source organism: Ammodramus savannarum pratensis (assembly GCA_020466415.1). Taxonomy (NCBI): domain Eukaryota; kingdom Metazoa; phylum Chordata; class Aves; order Passeriformes; family Passerellidae; genus Ammodramus; species Ammodramus savannarum. The sequence continues at coordinate 8,032,967 of JAHXMQ010000566.1, read as the reverse complement.
GGTTCTTGCCTCAGGAAGGGTAGGGGACTCCAGAGTGCATCTTGGGGTTGTAAAAAACTTGCTGTGGAGCATACAGGTGTGAATGACTCCAAAATCTACCCAGAGGGAAGAGGATACAAGCAACTGAGCTAAGAGAAGGTTTAGGAGGGAAATTCATGTCTTATTAGATATCAGAGAGCCATAGAAAATAACCCCAGGCTGCTCTGGGATCAGCAGAGCTTACCTTGGGCTCTATCAGTAGGAAAATTCTGGCAGAAAAATATAGTCTGAAATTTTGCCTGGAAAGTAGTCAAATTGGAGAGAGCAAATAAAAGCATCAAGTGTCACAGCCTGACCTAAAACACTGAGGGCATGAAAATATTTGTTTTGTAGAAGAACTACTACATACTTTAATCAAGGTTTTCAGAGTTATTTACCCCAAATCCCCTTCTTTGCATGTACTCAATAACTAAATCTCAGTACTGTGTGGAAAAATGCAAGTGCCTTACAATTTTATGTGTGCATTATTACAATTTTTTCTAGACCAAAATGGCAGCTGTGAATATGAATGCAATGTTTCAGCATTAACTTTAATATCAGCAGGCAGGAGAGTAATTAGTTAATGGGCATGCAGTGTTTTGCTAAAAGGATGAAAGCATTAATTATTATTTCTTATATTTTAAATTACTCTAATAGGCAGAGGCCTCCCAGAGTACATCTAAAGATTTATTTCTATTCAGGTATTGTTTTATACACTGAAATCCAGGCTCGAAATTAGATGTTGCCCAGGGAATTGGTAATTACTATTATTCCTATTTTTTTTCTTGAGAAGTAAATCCCATACCCTAAAGAAGTAACTCACAAAAGGCATTAATGATTCTGCACTACGGTTGTCAGCAAATGCACAAATTTGCCTAATTCAGCAATGATTTCCAAAGTAAGTTTTTATTAAAATGTCCCTGACCACCACATAAGTATAAACATTGTGTTTATTACAAACAACAGGAATTTTCTTTTGGTGCCAGCAATTTACAGGGCTGACAAAATTCAGAGGAAGGTTACTCCAAAACTTAGTTTGATACAGGGACAGAGCACACACTGGCAGCAGAGTTTCAGAGTGTCAACAAGGGAGTTGTACATTTTTCAGTGTCAGAAGCCATTTTCTGTTTGGGAAGCTTTCATCAACACCATACATGGAACAGAAATTAAATAGTGACAATCCAAGGCCAGCAGGAAATGTTTTTTTCCAGAGACACAAAAGCAGGAAACTCTCCCATGAGGCACAACGGCTTCACATGGCTTCAGGTGAAAGCAGAGCTGCTGGTGTTCAGGTTTTGGGGTTATTCTAAATGTCATCATGTCCAGCTTTTATGGACAGTATGCTGAGCATCAGGGACATTTGTCAGGATCAGGGCTGTCCTTCTCATCCAAGAGCACATTACAGCTCACATTTGTCAGGAGCAGGGCTGTCCTCATCCAACATCACCTTACAGCTCACAGCAGAGCTCACCCAAGCTCTGGAGCTTCCAGGCTGAGCCCAGCAACCCACAGGGGCTCTGCTGCTGACACAGCAATGGTTGGAGCCCAAAAGAGCCAAAGCTCTGCCCTCAGCAGAGCCTCTGTTCCCACACGGCATTCCCAGAGAGGAGCCCGAGATGCGCCACCCCTGCCAAGCACAGAGATTTTCTGTGAACAGCCCAGGTGACCCTGCCAGGAAATTCAAGCTCCCCCTCTGGTCCCAGGTGACCTTCTACCAGAAAACAATGCTGATCTCCAGAGCCACAGCTGCACTTGGAGAACAAACTGTTTTCTATGGATAGCTGCAGCATCCAAAGGGGGAAGGTACAGCAGTTATGCTCATTATCCAGCTGCCAGAAAGAAGTATTCCCACCAACAGAAAGGAGTTGTTCAAGACAAGGTACTACATCCATTATTTACATTTTGCATCGCCACCAGGCTTATTAGTACATATATACAAACTGAAGGGCTTTTTTATCCTCTTCCAAAGGTTATTAAATATTCCCTACACTATTTCCCATGTGATCCTAGTAAGATATATAAACAGATACTGATTCATTCTTGATGAAGACTTCACCATTGTTGTTTGTATAATTAAAATACTGAATGCAGGTAATGTCAGCTCTAAATGACAGCAGATTGAAAGCATCTGAGCAATTCATCATGTCAGTAAAATATGCAGGCATGTTTCTCAGTACTAGAACATCTTCTTTCTAAATTAGAGGTGAATTAGGCACTGCTGCAAGTTTGTGACTCAAAGATAATTGCAAGACACTTTTCCTGGCTCCTTGTGTTTTCAATTTGTGATTACTGCAAGAAGTTTAATAACAGCTGTAATTCTCTGTGCCGCCCCAGAAGTCCCCAGGGGGCAGGCCACAATGCCAGTTTCTCAGAAGTAACCCATTACACTTGCTTGCTAAAGATCAGAATGTAAAATAAATTTGAAATAGAATGTAATTAAGAACTCCTTTGCCAAGAACCATTTCCCTCCAGGACATTATTCAGAAAGTCTGAGTGTTTTGTTGAAAACAAGTAAAGACCAATCCCCTGGCCAAGCAGCAAGGGCTACCTCTCATGACAATTGCTTTCTTAAAAATTAAGAAGCCCCATCAGTTGTCTACTCACTGTAGGCTAGGCTGAAACACAATGTTTTCTAAGTTGCTTAATGTTGAGTCACATTGCCTAGCTCACAAGAGACAAGTACCTAAATTCCTCATGAGGCCGGTTAAAATAAGGAAAGACAAATAGGCTTTTCAGAACACAGTCCATTGGCCAATTTCTCATACTGAAGGCTAGAAAAAAAAGAGTCTGCTTTTTTTTCCCCAAGTTCTACCTGTAGTGGTAAATAGACTTGAGCAGGTGTTTCCAGTCACTTCAGGAGGCAGAAGGGAAAAAAAATCCTCTATTCAGTGATATGATTGAGACCAGTTAGAGAACAGCAGAAACAAGACTGCAACCAAGATACTGGTGCTGTGTTGTTGAGCATCTGTAACAAACCCATACAATCAGGGTCAAAGCATAGCTGACATCACTTCATGCTACTGCAACTAAAGCCAACAAGCAATTTCATCAAAACCAAGGGAGGCAATGTGAGAAAATCCTACCAGAACTCCCTCAGCCCAGACTCAGAAGTTCCTATTGCAGCCTTGCACTGAACACCCAGACCATGAGTCTTAATGCCAATTAAATGTGGGGAGCCCACCCACACAACCCCTGAATGTGCCCCACACTGAATCCCCTCAGCTTTTTAGCAAGCCAACACCAGAAGTGTTGGAAGTACCTGGGAAGGGATCTGTCCCCCTAGCCTGCAGACCCTACTGAGACAAGTTGGGCAGGACCCAGGGCTGACCAGACACATCCAGACTGCTCCAGAGGTGATCACCTCTCCTCAGACACAGAGCTGCATTGTC
>JAHXMQ010000566.1:7986470-8029460 GCA_020466415.1 Ammodramus savannarum pratensis | reverse complement strand
AATCTGAAGCTTGATGTTGCATAAGAGAAATTCCAGATGAGAAACAGAATAGCACTGACTCAAAATAAAAAGGAAAGGAAATTATTAGGGCAGGCTGATTTGAAATAAAATAAAAAACATCACAGAGCACAATGATTTTTTTTCACATTTCTCCAGCCCAGCAGGTCAGAGCAGAGCTCTCATGAGTCACTTCATGGGCTTTGTGTGACAGGGTACATGATGCATCCTTAACACAGCACCTTTTACAAAGGGACAGAAATCCATAATAGTTCTCTTGCAAAGGGCTCCAACAGCTTGCAGGCAACTGTCACATCTGCTTTCAGTATGGGCATCTCCCACAATGAAAATGACTGTTCAAGATAAAAATACTCCTATAGAGTAATGCTACAACTTGGAATTCAAAAAGAACAGAGAGAACAGATATTTCTTACCACCAAAGCCATAAAGCCAATGTGGGTGTTTGTATTGTCCCAGTCAGACTTTCAAGACTTCACTTGTCTTTGGAATGGCCTGAATGCCTACAGGAATACATATCTCCCTAAGGAGATTCTTTTGTGAGCACTGAGGACGGTTTTGAAACACTGGAGTTTAACAATGGATATCTGGACATGTCTGAGCAGAATTTGTGCCCAGAATTCCACAGCCACTTTGGGGGCACTCATTTGAGCCTGGCAGTCTCAAGAAGCACATGCAGGGTGGATACCAGTAAGTCACCATTGTGTTGGGGCTCAAGCTGTCTAAATGCATTAGAACAGAGACTCACATTTGAACCAAGAGCCAACACTACATTTGGAGATACTTTTGCAGATTATGTCTTCTCCCTGTTCAGTCAGGCCTCATGGGTCACTACCAGTAAGATTTTCATATGCTAGTTGGTGTCTTACTCTCCTTAGAAAAGGATCATTAAAGTACTTCAAAATGCTTTAATCTCTATATTTTAAGAGTAAAATATGGACTAATCCACTGGAAAGAAAAAAACTCTTCCATTCCTCCCTCTTTGTGAAAGAGCATGAAGATGATCAGATAGAAGCAGCTAATAGATGCCACGTAGAGAAACCAGAATAGGTACAGACTCACAGGGTGGAATGCTGTTAACTTATTTCAAAAGTTCCATACCTTCTCAGTGATTTCTCATGTGCAGCTCCTCACAGCGCTGACTCCACCATTTTCACAGCACAGCCAACAAATCCAACTCCCTTCGCAGCACCAACCCACTCTTTTGTAGCACTCGTCTTTATTGGACACAGCTGTGGCCCATTAAGGGCAGGCCTGTTCCTAATCTGTGGTGATCAGTACAGCTGCAACTCCTCAGGTGTGAGACTGCCTTCTGCACTATTTTATTTTCTTACATTCTATCCCCCCCACAGTGGGACAAGAGCTGCAATGAGAGCCTTTACAGAGATCTGTATGTCCCCCAGCAGCTCTGCGCAGCCCCTCCTGATCACATGTGAATATCTCCCAAGCTTCCTGTGCACACTTCCACATTCACTTCTCCCTGCAGCACACTCATTTATAGGCATTGCTGAGCACTTACCTGTTTGCTCAGCTTCTCAAAGCTGGGTTGCTGAATAAGGTCTTCATCCAGTGAAAGACCATTATTCACACAGCAGTGTTTGTTAGAAACCAAAACAATATATTACTCATACAGTTATTCCATTCAGTCAACCTCACCCTTCCAGCACCTCATTTTTCCTACTTAGTCTAGCACAGCATTTTTCTGAAATTGGGCATAAGGCTGAGATTTTTGATTTATTTTTTGAGGCCATTTGCTGTGTACTAGACTAAAAGCAGCCTTACCACATACACACACACAAAAAGGCCTTATTTCCCTCCACTCTCACTGCATCATCCTTCAACTCTTTGAGGAAGACCCACTCCCTGCTGAGTAATACACTCCATTTATCACCACCTGCAGAGAACACTGCATCAGGACTTGGCTCTGTATTGCAGTAACCCACTGTCTGCTCTGAAGGTTACAGAGGAGTGCAAATGCATGTATTGTACCCACTATTTAATATATCACCTTTCATCTGTAAATTGCCTGAAAATTCAAATTGAACCGATTATGAAATATGCCTATTACAGTTCCCTAAACAAAAACTTGGTACAAGTCTTGGTTCCTCATACTTCAGTTAAACAAAAACCTCTGGCTGCTGCTATAACCAGCATGCCAGTAAAACAGATGGTTAAGTTGGTTATGAATTCTTGACTGAGAAACCCCTTGACAAGAAAGCAAAGTGTCATTTAACATATAAGAGAAACACAATTAACAGCACAAAATACAAAATCTGTACCTGTAGTACACTACAGACTTTCAATCACTGAATAGTCCATCAGTTATTAAGCAGTCTTCACTAAATGAATTCTACCTTCTTGAAAAGAAGTTTGATACATTCTTTGCTATAATACATGATACATTCATGTCCTATAAAGCTTAACTTGGTTTGTTTTACAGCCCTTACTCTGAAACCACAATCAGTTTCAGCCTGCCAGGTTCAAGGGATAGCACATGACAAGGAACTGTGTTAATCTCCAGGTCAGAATTCATCCTGTATCTTCCAGCATCTTTTGTCTTCCAATCCCAACTGAAGTACAAATCCAGCAGTTGCACCAAGGTATAATGAAAGTAAGGGTTACACCTCTGGATAGAATTTCTGCAGCTCCTTCTGCAGCACAGAGAAGAAAAGGATGTGGGAGAGGAGAAGTTCCTATGACATTCCTGCCATGTGCTTTGCAGGTAAACAATTTTACTCATTACTTTTATTAAAAGTCCAACATTTCTTTCCAGAAACACTGCTGCACCCTCCTAAAAGGAGGGTTCAAAACCTCTAATCCTGGATGACAGCCTGCACAATTTTGGGTAAAGCACATGATCTCCTCCACAGTTTCACTTTACTAAGAGACTCAGAACTACTTCTGAGAATCTTAGTATAAACATTCTTACTAGAATTACTTGGGTTTTTTCCCAGAGAAAAGCCTTGAGTCACTGCAGGTTTTAATCATTATTTGGAACAGTGCAGGGAGGCAGGCAGCGATGTAACAAGAAAATGCTTGCATTAAATAGACCATGAAGAGCACCTGGAGACAAATAGATTTTAGTTACAGAATCTCTTCCACATTAAGAAACAAACAAAAAGCAATGCTCCAAGTCTCTGCCACATTTGCCTAGAGCCCTGTTTCAGGCATCAACATCTCCTGCAAGAGGATTAGCCTCCACTAAATAATGTGATCTAAAGCAATACCACACCTTCTGCAGAAGTTACTGTTTTAAGGAAAGAAGTGAATAGATCTCCTCTGTTCAGCAGGGTAGGAAGCCTACACCCATATCTGGAGTTCTGCTGATTACTATTTTGACATAGAATATAAAGAACTCCCAAACCAGCCCTTTAAAGGGATCCCATAGCAAGACCTTGTACCCAGTTTTCCTCAGGACTAATGATGAATTAGCTGTAGTTCACCACTATCAGCTAATCAAGGCTTTTATATATATATATGCACACACACATAGATGCCATTCAACCAAACAGCTGCAACATTTTCAGAAACCAGCAGACACTGAGAATAGTCAGAACTACAATACACTTACATACCTGATCTTCAGGCACATGACCACTTCAGCCAACTTCAGATTTCTTTTCTATTACCCCAGCAGGATCCTGAAAATATCTTTAGCAATACCTTATTAAAAGGACACCTTTTTCACACAAAAAGCCATAGAGAAAACACAACCACTCTCAACTTAGCCTCTTCCTTCAGGTTTTATCTTCTTCAGGGAACTGGCTAATTCAGCCAGCAACTCAGCTTCACCTGGAGCAAATGGAGAAGGTCTCATATTGCAGGTGTGACCAATGAACCACACAAATCGTTTAACATTGGTAAAACATGAGCCTTTTTACAGAACTGAGGGAAAAAAAATGCATTGGAAGGTGATCTTAGTAGCAAAGGACTGGGTCAGCCATTGTTAATATCTGCAGCACTTCAGATGCATGAGTTAGGAATGGATGTGCCCTTCCTAAGAGGTATTGGATTAACTGAATTTTACTAAAGGGAAAGAAGTTCCCAGAGCAGCTGATCACTCAAAAACTGGCACAAGAAATCTTTGTATGTTTTTTCTCTGCAGGAAAGATATTCTTTTGATGAAGTTAGCAGCTAAATCAGAGCAATGTGACAAAACTGGCTGATCACATGGAATTTACAAGCTCACTAAGAAGAGCTGGATGACAGAGCTCAGGTTAGGTGGTCTGATGATATTTTTGACATTAAGGCCCAGGCATAAAAGACAGGAGACAAGCTGTGGGTAGGCTGTGATTCACTCCTGTAAATCATTATTCTCCAGGTTTACTTCCAACAGCTGGCTGTTCACAGTTAATTCCATGCTTTCTTTTCCTGTGCCATGAACAGGTTTTGTAAGAAGAAATATTTTGGGTGTCCTTCTGAAAGAGAAAACACAAGCATTTTCACAGACTTTCCTGGACCTTAGTCCAGAATAAACCAGGAGGATTTTTGAGCTCTCTTTAACTCTCCTTGAAACCTTTTGATCTCCAAGTATTTAGCACAGAAAATCTCACCGTAGCAATAGAATCCTAAAGTCCCCACTCCCCCCAAACTATAGTTACCAATTTTGCTCCTCTAGACTCAGCCCACACAATTCTCTTTTTCAGCTAACTTCCACTTTAACTTTTCCCTGTGCTTACAAAGAAGCTTCCCCCTGCTTCTTTCACTCAGCTTCATGTGCTTTTTGGTTGAGGTTATCTAATGGGGTAGTTAAATGTTTCATCTTTGTTCCTTAGCCAGAATTAGCTCTGTTCCACCCAGAGCTTTTTCTTTGGTTAATTAAAAGGTAGGAGGAAGCTATACAGTAATTTTATTGCTGTTTTCAACTGAAGAGTTGTTTGTGTTCTGGATATTATCTGACAAATGAGTAGAACCACGAAACAGAATTGATAATAAATATAAACTTGTTAGTATTGTAGCAATACTAACACCAGTGTTATCAGTTAGGAAAGTCATGACACACAATATATCACCCACGGGATTTGGCTTTTATTTTTGTTTTGTTGTGACTGCTGTTGAACTAAAACAGGGTGCATTGTTTCGACCACATAACAGAAGTACATCACACACATGTTCCTCTAAGTATCATGAACCAATCTTCAGTCACCATTCCTGCCCACACTATTTTCTAATGGCCACTGAAACAATTGTTTTTTTATTTTTCCAGTAAAATGCAAAATTGTTTTCAAAACTAATTAGCACATTGTGCAGCAAGTAAGAATTAGTGCAGCAATTGTCATCACAAAACCCCTACAAGTCCACAAGAGAATGGATTTTCAAACAAATCACCAAAATCTTCATAAGGTCTTGAGCCCGAAGAAGCAGAGAAAATTACCACAGAGATTTAGTGTGAACTCTCATTAAAATATTGTGGGAATATAGTGTAATTAAATAAAAAGTAAACAGTATCTTTCTTTGCTTTGCAATGATAATAAATAGCCTGTGGTCACAAAGCTGCAGAGTCTAAATCTCCTGCACCTGTAGTTTTCTCCTTAGAAAATAAGAGGAAGCTCAGAGATGCTTCCAACAGCTGCAGGCAAACAAAGAAATATTTTATTTCTCCACCCTGCCAATACAGATGTTATCATTTGGGATAGGACCAAAGTGAAGCTCTCCAACTTCCCAGGAAATCCATGGAAGCAACTGAGCAAGGAGATGCATTGTCAGACGTGCTTGGGCATTAAATCTGCCATAGAAGAAAAAGCCGTATATTTGATGTGCAATCTTTCACTAAAAATTGAATTGAGTTTTAGTGTGAAAAACAAGCAAATAAACAAAAATCCTAAATACGTTTTCCTTCCTCTCAGTCTTTTCATTTCCCTTCCTCTCAGTCTTTCGTCCAGCTTTGTTTTCTTTTTTCTTTTTACTTTTTTGTTTTGTTTTGTTTCTGGTGTGGAACTGTCACTTTTTAACTACCTTGCTAATCTTCTGGTCCATGAGTAAAATGCTTATTTGATTATTTCCTTTTCTTTCCCTAAGATACTTTATTCTTCCCAGGTATTATAGGTGTCTCCAGTAAAGAAGCATTTGCCTGACTTTCCAGTCACTGTAATTGAAAAGTTCTCCACTGGCCCAAATCAGCTCCCCCGAGCCCAGCTGGAAACTCAAACACTGCCAAACATTTGGTAAGATCCCACCCAGAAGTGGCCTCATCAAAGCACCCACATTTCACCCCACACAAGAACAGGAGAACACAAATTACTTGGTCAGGGCAGTTCCCTGCTGTGGGGTGTCAGGAGGTGGCCAGGTGGATTCTTCCTTGGCTAAGAATGTTCAGCCACTGATTCATTTCCCCAGAGTTTGGAAACCTTGAGAATATCTCTTTCTTTAATCCTGATTCTCAGCAGATTCACTGTTTCCCATTCCATAACAAACCAGCAGGTTTATGGTCTGAGTGTTGGTTGCTGCCTTTCCTTGCACAGAACTCAGGAGCATTTGCTCCACAGCATTTTAGCCCAAAAAGTGAAAAATGGGCAGAAGCAGTCAGCCATCCAAGAAAACACTGGAGAAACTATTTAGTGGCTGACTTCTACATCTGGGTTAGGGCAGCAAAGGGCATTTCAGAACGACTGGACTGGAGACAAAGCCATGAGCTGTTTCCAAGGGATTAACGTGGGCCAAGGGCTGCTCACAGAGCAGGTGCAGGGTCAGCCACAGCCCTGCCTGGGCTGGTGTGGCTCTCCTGGAGCAGCCAGGGCTGGGAGCAGCAGGGCAGGGACACTCAGGGCCATGGACGCCCTCCAGGGCTGACCCACCCTGCATGGGAAGGACTACATTTGCAAATGTTAACTCCAGCATAAAAACCAACAAAAAATAAACCTCCATTTTATGATCTCAGCAGCTTTCTGGGCTCTCCTACAACTACATGAACACTTACTGGGATTAAACTTTTTTTTCAGTTTGTTTTTTTTCAAAGATATTGCTAGGCAATTATCTTCAGTGGCAGATTAGGTGATCCAGCTAACAGTTCACAAATGCTGGAGCTCTTCCTTGCTCATCATTGGCACTCAGTCCACCAGCTGACTGAATTATTGCCTGTAAGTACTTTTGGATTAATTATCTCTTGTGCAGTATTTTGAGCTGTTTGAATCATTGTACATTAATTTCTTGATCTTAAATCATAAAACATCAGAGAGTTGGACCCACAGAAATGCTTTATTCAACCATATTTTATACAGTTTGCATAATTTACATGGCTTCTTGCAACCCTGAGCTGGACTGAAATGCATATTCCAAATTAACTGTGTCCCATCACACGGGTAATTAAGGCACAATTAGATCCCTGGCACCTTTAAAGTTTTCTCTCAGAACTGGAAGGTCAAGCCAAGCTATGCTGATTTTCTTTTTCCTTTTCCTACATCAGGGTTCTTAGCCAAAAACTTCTCTTAGATTTACAAATATTTCCTGAGAGCTGGCAGACCTGTATGAGCCAGGGGTTAGAAGATGGATTTCATTCTTTGCCTCTGACTTTCCAGGCATCCTCAGGCCTCTCTAGCATCTCTCAAAGCCCTGACTTCATTTGCCAGTCCCATGGGGTGCCATCTGCCATTCACCTTCATTTCCCATCACCTGGGAAAAAGATATTTATCAACATTTTGCAAGGACATGACAATCCTGTAGAACATTTTTCAAACCTAACATGAGGCACACAAATGAAAGGGGAATATTATTATTCAGTTCTAATGTCCTTTTCTACTGCAGATCACAAAGTTTTCAGCTGCAGGAATGATTTTGTACAGTTCATCACAGTCTGTTTTTTTCAAATTGTTCATCAGTGTTTGGATGGAGAAAATTTCTGGCTATCACTGTGGGATTAATACTGATTTAGATTTCCTAAAAGAGAGATGCACCAAAGAAAATTCTCTCTGGTACGAGCAGATAAATTTCATGCAAACTCACTTTTTTAGACGTCCTGTTTTGAGACTGCCATTGATGGCATGATCCATCCTAGGACTATTGAATTTTTCTGCTCCTGGATTTCTGGAAGTAGAAAATCTTTATATTTTAGAACTAGAAAAAAGAAACAATTCTATTTTAAAACCCTCAAATAACAGAAGATCAATATGAAATCTGCAGAAGTACATTTTTTCACAATTTTAAAACAAGCCTTTTTTTTTAAGGAGTACAAAGTGCACTTCCCAAAGCAGATATTAAAACAAACACACTTCAGCTTGGAGATTAAAGTCCATGATTTTTGCCAAATTTTCCTGGGATTGATTCTGCATTTTGCATTGTGCAAGGAGTGATCCTGAGCATCACATTTCTCATTGCAGCAGCCCCCAGCAGTGGGAACCAGACAAGACACGATCTGTTCAGTCACATCTTCAAAGCAGGAATCACACCAAACGTGCAACATTCCCACTTGACATGGAACCAGCTGCAGCATTTATATTGACCATTGTTGTGGGCATGTAAGCAAATTTCACAAGAGCTACAAGAGAGTTGCCAACAGGTACCTAAATACCCCCAATGTGAGTTCTCATTCCAAAGCCCACCTGAAATGTGACCCCAATAATTCCCCCACAGCTTGCCATGGCAGTGGTGCCCTCTGATCTCCCAGCTGGGGCCAGACCTTGCAGGTCACAGTATTTACCACAAATTCCACTTTTTGCTCAGTGTAGACACAGCCAGCAATGCAGACCAGGTGGTCTCGGGCTGAAGGAGGCCTCTGAGCACTGCTAAAGTCAGAAATAGAATGTTTGATCCCTGGATAAAGTCACATAGCAGCCAGCCAAAGGGACATGTGTAGCCCAGTGCAGCAGAAAAGAGCTATTAAAAGATAATTGCCTAATTAATTAATTGAAGACTTCTGGAACATATGAAGACATGAAATTGAAGACTTGAAGGTGCCCACTGTAAGCACTGTGGCTTTGCAGCTCTGAAAGCAGAGCATTCCATACCCACATGAAGGAGCACATGCTCCCCATTGTGGCTGCAGGAATTCTCTGCTCCCGGGAGGCCCTGCCAGTGCCCACCCCTGGGAGCCTGAGATGGGCTCTGGCAGCTCCAATATCAGTCAAGCAGGATGTTCAAAGCCACATAAAGCATTTACAGGCCCAAATTTCATTAATTGTAGAAGGAACTGAATGCTCCAAAACCTTAGGGACCATCAAGCGTTTTACCCTCATTTTCATGTCTAAGCTTTCCTTTAAAGGAAAGCTTTTGGTAAGAGATGCCATGGGGAAAGCTCTCATTTGCAGCTCTTGCTGAACTGATTACAACAAGCAATGAGTTAATGAGTTTTCTTTGTGGTTTCTTAGTCCTGGTTGCAGGAGTGATTTTTTTATCATTTCTGAGCTCTCTGCTGGAGGTGGCAGCTGCAAGGTGGAGTGAAGAAAGACGATCTGTGCAAAATGTGCTGGCAGAAGCTAACACATAAAAGTTTTAAATCACTTGCTCATGACAAGCAGAAGGACTCTGTGGCTAAGGTTTACTGACTCTCTGACACAGCAGTTCATCACTCCTGGCCATTCAGTCTCTCTGCTTTCTTCTACCAGGTGAAGTGGTACTAGAAATGAAACAAATGACAGCACAAGCTCACACTCATATTTTATTACTGATGGACTCAAGGCACTACCACAACCTTCAGATATTCATCCTGATGATTCAAGGAACATCATTCTAGCCTCAGATTTTATTTCAGCTTGTTCTAAAAATGGGGATTAGCCAGGTAAGCATCATTTGCTGGGTCAGTCATAGGAGATCTCACAGGAATTTAGTCAGACTGTGGTTCTTTTGTCTGTCCCACTGCAGATGCAGAGAGATGACTCCTACACAAAGCAGGTCTTTCTGAATTGCTGTGCAGCCTGGCACACCACAGAGACTCACTGGAGGGCTCCTGCACTACAGCTCTGCACAAAGCAGTCTGAAGTACAAAGCTCTGTTCAGCAGTGCTGTGCCTCCCTCCAACCCTGTGTCCCTCTCCAGAGTAATCTTCCATCTGCCTGCAGGGATAGGGCACATTTGTGGTGCCAGCATTCACAGGAGTTTGCTAAAGAACATTGCTTCTGCAGGGTTCAGTTTAGTGGTTTTTAATATTCTACAGGAGACCAAACTTGGGATGTGGTTTGAAGCATTTGTTAACCTTAGCAGAGAGATATTGAAAGGGCAGTAACCTCCTCCTGTCCCCTTCCTTATCCAGGTGACAAGAAATCTTCTCCCAGGTCTTTCCTTTCAGGGTCATTTTCCTTGCTGCTTTCGGTTTCATACATGGGTAGTATTGAAAGAAAAAAAAAAGTAAAACTCCTTTCTTAAAGCATCTAAACAGGGACCTACTACAGAACAAAGTAACAAGAAAACTCCATCTTTCTGCCACACAAGCTCTTTTTCAGGAAAAAAGGTTCAAAGTACCTTCAGTGTCCTGGGTGCTTTTCAGAGTTCTCTGCATGAGAAATCACAGCCATTGACCATGTCAGTTCAGTGGTAAGGCCATGAAGTAACCCAAGAGCCTAATTCCTGATTGATGGGGAGAAAAATCTCTGCTGGGCTTTCAGGGCAGTGTTGAGATCAGCAGGAGGGAGGCACACACAGAGCTGTGGCAGAGATGGGACCTGCAACCCACACTGACAGCCTGCTCTTGGGAAGGGGGAGCCTGCCAGGGCAGAGGGAAATAAAAGGATGAAACAGCAACCTGGTTCTGAATTTTAGCTTTTATTGTTGAAGGGAAAGTCCTAATTTTGAAAGCCGTAATTTCTTCTCCAAGTCTGGCAGCAGCTTTATGAAATCAGAAGTGTAACACAGGCTGAGTCCATGGGGTCAGAGCACACTCTGCCAAGGAGGGGCCAGGAGAGACTCTGTGTTCCTGCACACACACAGGCACCACAGGCAGGGCACATCCACACCACCCAAATCTCACCAGGGAGCAGGAGCTGATTCCTGTTGTGTTTGCCTTGATTGGCTGAGTCTCACTCCCTACCAATACTACCATCCTTCTCTGTTGTAGAAGTGAGGGATAATACTGACATTTGCTTAAAAATTATCCCACAGCAGGAAAAATTATCCTGTCACAGAGGGTGATGCAGTGCCCCCCAGCTAAAAGGCAGCCTGTGTGCAGAATTGACCATCAGAAAAAATAAACTTTACAACATAATTCAGTATCAGAAACAAGAAACAATAAATTTCACGTTTATATAGACCACAAAAAGGCCTATTCCATTCTGAATATCTCTTTCTCATACACTGATGGACACCCCAAAATCTGATCCAAATGATCAGCTACAGAGCAGGAATGGCAATTTTAAGAGAAGAGGGGGAGATACAGTTGTAAAATATCAATGGGATATAGAAATAGAGCTCTCCTGCACATCTCCTCATGAAAGGAAAGAGATGACCCAGTTAATGTGAATTGGAAACCCTTTGGAAGTGGTCAGAGGAAGTGCCTGTCCGTGTGCAGGAGCAATTCATGCAAACACTGAGGAACCTTTGAGGCTCATTGATGCTGCCCCACTGAGGGACACAGGAGATCACACAACAAAACCTATCCTGCATTTCAGCCTGGGCTCCCAGCATGAGCTTGGAGATCTGGAAATTAATTTTTAAGGTAAGTTATTTAACTGTGAGGGTTTTTTGTTTATTCTTAGCCCATGCCCAAGCTGCTGTCAGGGGCAGGATGACACAGACGCGGTTTTCTCACAGCAGGACAAATCCTGCATTTTGACACTCCACAGAAACTAAAGAGTCATGTTAAGGGTTGTGCTTATTAACTCTACAGTATCCCAGATAATTCACTTTATTTCAGCTCTGCTGAGCAAATCACAGTCCTGTGTTCTTCCCTTCTGGAATCCTAATTCCCTCAACCACTTTGGAGAGGCACTGTGCTGAATTAAAGTCCTCCCCAGGGGGATTCTGTAGGTACAGTAACACTGTTTAAAGATTGCTGCCAGGCTGCCTGTGCCATCCAAAATCCTTCCAGAACTGTTTAAAACAACCAGAGTGGAGAGGCTGAAGCAAGGGAAATGTGAGAGATGTACAAGTATGTGATAACCTGAGAGAAAAATGGTGCGGTGATTACCTGAGTCAAGAATCAATTTCTAACACAGCAGAAAAAGCAAGCTTGCTTTTTAGTTCGTGATAAGAAGAAACAAAGCTATAAGGAAACTCTGATCACAGTTTTATAATTGGGTCTCTAAGAAATTCACTAATAAAAGTGTATTGAAAACACATTATTCCAGTTCTGTGGTAGAGATTCAAGAGACTGAATCCAGGAGCTGGAGCAGAATCTAACACATTTTTATGAACTCATAAAATGTTTTACAGGGTCTCATGAACAAGAGCCTGCAAATTTGGAGCCTGAAGCAAATTTTTTTACAGTTCACATGTATAAAACCAGAACCAGAGGTTTTTAATGGCAGTGTTGACACATTGTTTATTATGCATGATGCTCAAAATATGAAAACCTGAGAGGCGAAAGAAATGAAAGAATTTCTGAGTAGATCTGTGCTTTCTGTTATTTTACCTGGGAGCCAAGCCATTAATTGAAACAAAGACAAATGGTAAGTCACTGCTGAAATCCTCCTTCATGTCACTGGAAATTTATAGTGCTCTTCACAAACTCCTTTGGATGAGGGCAAAGTTATAACCTGACTGAGCTGCTCCCAGCACTCTTTTGTTACCATTTGTTTCTTTGCAAGGTACTGACAAACTCCTTTTTTCTTGACTGCAAAGGCAAGAGATTGGTGTTTATTAGATGTTATTTATGCAGCAATTCTTTGAAAAGTAATTTTTTTTAAACCAGAAAAACAGAAAAGACATACAGATTCTATAGGGGAAGAAGACAGAGAAATCTACCTTATAATTAACTTTATTTTCATTTACTTAGGTTTTGTTAGTTTTCCTTCAGAAATATTATGTGCAGGAAAACAACTGCAGTAAAATGGAATTACACATTAAAGTGGTGTCAATCCTCTTGTTTCACAGAGACAATCATGATTGGGTCATGCTGGGAAGACAGAACTGATTGAACTGGGACCATTTAAATTTAAAAATTCACTTTCACTACCTTCCTCCTGCATCAGTCTTCATGTATTGTGCCTTGCCTGACTAATGCCAGATTCATTGCAGCCATGCTGTAACTGATTTTTGTAACTTTGCATATTTTCCTGATGGTTATGAAGAAGCAGCACTGAGGCTTTCAGGATTAACAGATCTATGCCTTGAATTACTTCTCATTTCCATTCAAAGTCCATGCAATTCTTCACAAGGGCTCTTCAAAAGAAGTTCTGCAGGAAACAAAGCCAGAAAATTCACAGTAGATTAAAACTCAGCAGGGGTGAAATCATATGTGGTGAAGAAATGAAATACAATAAGAAAAGTGGTTTCACTTTTACATTTTTAAAAATGCAGAGCAATAATGACTTTACAGTGATCATAATTCTCACAGCAACACAAAATTAAGTGTATCAAAGGCTGCCTGTGTCTCTTAATTTGTCTAAGGATGGCCTGGAGATCGAAAACAAAGATTCCACAGTCGGTTCCAATTCCCAACAGGGGTAAAATAATGGAATAACTTAGGGTGAGAGATGGTTCAGCACCCCCCACCTGCCTTGACAGAGGGCCAGCTTAGGAGAGGCTGCTCAACCTTGTCCAACCTGGTGTTTGAGCCCTCCAGAGGCAGAGATTCTCTGTGGCCTTGCTGCAGCATTTCACTGCCCTCACTGGGGATGTTTTCCCTGCTGTCCCATAGGAATTTCCCTTGTTGCAGCTCGTGTCTGCTGTCTCTGTACTCACTGAAATTTTACAACTTTTCAAGATTGCCTTGGTGTATCTGGTATACTACCAAAAAAAAAAAATCCCAGGATTTTCCAATACAATAATTTACTCTATTCTTCACTTTTATCCTGATGCGTTTTTGTCTTCTTAGAAACCATTTATCCAGAGTAGCTTCGAGAGACACAGCTGGAGATGTCCAGCTGAGGAAACAACCCAAAACCTTTCTCAAGCATTTGAGAAAGAAAACAAGAATAATTACAGTAGGATATGAAAAATTTGAGTAAAAACCTGATGCCTCTCTGAATTCATTAAATGCCAGTCTGTACCATGAGTTAAGTGTTTTAATTACCCAGAGCTCAAGCCCAAGTTCTTCAGCTGGCTGTGGTAGTGATTGATCTAACACATGGAATGTGATTGGCCTGCAGTTTTTGCTTAGCTCACCTCTGTGATTCTGAGGAATAATCTTGAAATTCCTTCCCAAAGGAGCCACTGAAATCAGGACTGGCAGTCCTTTAAACCCCTCTGTTCTGCTGTCTGAGAGGTTCACACACCAAGCCTGGCCTCACCATCCTGCTCCCAGCTCCACACTGCTCCATGGAGTTCCCTCAGCTCCTGCACTGCCCCAGCATCTCCTGCTGCCAGCCCTCAATAACATCCAGGAGAGAGAGGGGAAGATTTTATGAGCATTTTCCCTTTGGGTTCCTTCTTTTCTGAAACCCTACCCTTAGATGAAGTTTACCCAGGGAGACAAAGTTTTCCACAAAGCAAGGGGAGAGAGGAAGAGAGAGAAAGAGAAAGAGAAAGAGAAAGAGAAAGAGAAGAGAAGAGAAGAGAAGAGAAGAGAAGAGAAGAGAAGAGAAGAGAAGAGAAGAGAAGAGAAGAGAAGAGAAGAGAAGAGAGAAGAGAGAAGAGAGAAGAGAGAAGAGAGAAGAGAGAAGAGAGAAGAGAACCCTTCATGCTCCAACACTACCTTTTGCAAGAGTGGAAAGATATAGTCCAGTTGCCTCACATTTTCTCCTACCCAGAAGTTTCAAGTGGGTGTTAGGTTCTTATTCACTGAACTGGTGTCATTTAATGGTGTCTCAAATTGTTAAGCAGTTTCTGAATCCTCTTCTGATGGATGAGGCAATTCTGTCTTTACGTAATTCAGAGGAGCCACATGAGACTTAATTAATATTTATAAAGCATTCAGGATGCTCAGTTGAAAAGGGTGATGATATAAAAGCTCTATAAAAACACTCACAATTTTTCAAATTCTCTGATGTTGCAGGTCAAATTAAAGACTCGTTTTTCCCCTTCATTTTCCAGCAGCAATTGTGTCCCCTATGGGTTGTGTGGAAACAGGCAATGCCCAGAAGCCAGTAACACAGGGAGTTTTAAAAAGTGGATAACCTATTTATACTTGTAAAGGATGGCAGGGCACAACCAGCACAACCAATGAAATTGTTGTTTCTGTGAATCCATGTTCTGTCTCCTCTAACCACCCCACCAGACATGTTCCCCCAGCCCTTTGCCATCGTGGCACAGGGTGCTTCAGGCAGGAGCTGATCCAAGGGCACTGAGGGGATGCTCAGGGTGGGCAGTTCTCTGCCTGCTGCATCCAGAGAGGGCTGAACTGCACTGTGGTGGCAGGAGAGCTCCTTAGAACACCTGCAAGCACCCAGTGGGTTGGAAATTGTCTGGAAAAGAAGACAGATATCCCAGCTGAAGAACTTCATTCCTTAAAATTGCCAAGCACAGCCACAAGCAGACCAGACCAGACCGAGGCTCTTGAGGCCTCTCAGTGATGCCAGGCTTCTACCTCTGCCTCCCTTGCAAACAGCTCCTGGTGCCAGCAGAGAAATAAAGCACTGTTTGACTGAGGAGCAGAGTGGAAACAGTCCCACCCTGCTGCAGGGCACCACCAGGGAGATGCAGTGGGGGTCTCAGCAAAGGCACCAGACTGGAAGGGATGTGCTACAGCTGCAAACACAAGCACCAGTCAGAGAAACATCACAGCCCACAGGGAAACATGTGTTTATTTTTCAGGTCACATCCACCATGCAGAGGAAAATTATAAAGAGTGAGTTGTGTGAGTGTTTGTGTCTCCACTCAGCAGTGATGGAAAAGGGAAATCATCAAGCCCATGGATTTGTCTGATGTGGGATGATTCAATGCGGCATAATTCAGCAAGTAACCTAGGGCTTTCTGCCCCCATAGGCAGAGCTGACATCCTCCAGCCCCTCAGGAAAGGCTTCCTGAGCTCCTCAAGGTCCTTGGGATGTGGCTGCCTGTCCCCACAGCCTCCTGCTGTTGTGTGATCCCAGACCTGCTCCCACCCCTAGTGAGGAGATGAGGGTGCATGAGCTGCTTCTAAGATGGAAAGGTGGAATTTGGTTTATTTCTTGACATACAGTGCCTACAGCTGATTCCTGCAGACATTTGAATGATCTTGTCCCTGCTCTGTATCAAGTCAAGGAATCACTGGACCAAGCTCCCAAACCACAGTGCCTTGGCAGCACACTCTGATTGAAGTGTGGGACACATGTGGGCCCATCCTGCCTTCACCTTCCTCCCCTGGTGCCAGCTCCATGGTTCTGGTCCAGAAACATGCTGACAGTGACCAGAGGTGCTGTGCAGGGAGCTGAGCTGGGACCTTGATATGCCTGGAAAATAATCCATAAGAAAAAGGGATGGAGGGGGCAGAATTTCATTCAGCTGTGCTCCCAGTGAAGCTTCAAGCCAGGAACAGGGGACACAGCCCTGGGGGGAACTAAGGAGGGAGAGGGAAGGATCAGGATTTGTTTGGATCACCAGTCTTGTCAAGACATGCACATGAGTGACATCTCCTGAGATGCACAAAGCCACCTGGACACTGGGACAAAGATGCTCCACAGCCTCAGCCACCTCCCTGTCCAGCCCCACATCTGTGAGCTGTGCAGCACTGTCCCCCTACCTGGAGGATTTCTTAAACTCAGTGGACTCCTCTATTTTTATTGAGGGCAGGTTCAAATCTGCTTTGCACTAGAGAGGCCATTAGGAGGTTTTTAAGGTAAAACACCTCTGTGTGCTGATGAATTACCATACTCACTGGGGTTTTAATGACTTCTTTCTGGGATTCTTGAGATCAAGAAGGTTATCTTCACAAGGAAAAGCCTGCAGAATACTTTAAAATTAAATTAGAGCTTGTAATGCTTTGCAGATTAATTATAAAGATGCTGTGATGCTGTGATAACACCTTGTACCCATGCTGAGACAAAGTCTTGGAGCTGCCCTGCAGCATCAGAGGAAGGTTTATATCTAAAGGGGGACAAGCTGAGCTGGCAGCCCTGCCAGGCCCTCTCCTTTCCCCCTGCCTTGCAGAAGATGCAGTTCTCTGCCTCCCACAGCCATAAGGGACATTGGTTTACACAGTACAAGGGGAGGGGGTCTGATACAGACCTTCAACCCACAACTCTGTTCTTGCATTTGGGATAGTTCCAAACCTGAGCCATGCTCAGCTCTGGTCTTGGAGTGATAGTTTATTCCTTTAAAATGCCTGTCTGCACCAGAGAGTGCAGGAGATGGGTGAAGAGCTTCTCTCCTAATGCACATTTTCACTTGAAGACAAGCAAACTCCACATGGTCTTTCAAGGTGGTGTTTGTGCCAGGTGTCAAACACAGCCCGACTCCTGAGCCTATAAAAATCAACCACAGCCACAGATAAAACCAGCTCCAAATGAAGTGCTTCCTATGTCCAGCAAACACTGCAGCCGGCTGCCAAGGAAATGATGTTTAGTTTCTAAGGGACAGCCCGGGGACAGGGGTTTGGGAGGGAATGCGGTGCCCGGTCCCTCCGAGGGAACTGAGCTGTAGATGAAGCTCCACCACCATCTGCTGGACACTCCGGGGATGGAGCAGGACTCACCCGCGCTTTGCTATGAGCAAAATGACAATACTTCTCTAAAGAAAAAAAAAAGTTTAAAATGCCAACTCCTTAATCCTCTTTTACAGCCATCAGGAATTTTTCTACTCATGGATATAAGAGGCAACCACATGTCTCCTTTGGAAAGCCTGGTTTTATTTAATTTTATGGTAGCTGTTCTAGATCTGAGATGCAGTTTGTAAAAGTACAGCCTGAATGTTAAAGCAGGCAAACAGTGGGGGAAAAGTGTTTTTTAGGCAATTTAAAGAGAATCCTCTTATGCTGTTTACACAGCAATGAGCAGCCAGACTCTGGCTTAACCCCTGGTGTGAGAATGAGCTGGGAGAAAGAAATCAGTGTACCAGGGAGGACAGAGGACATTGCTGCAGCCACACAGGAGGAACTGAAGAAAGAGAGACACTATATTGCAGAAAACCATCCTGAGCTAGTTGGACCAGGAGTTTCACTGTGTCGCTGTTACCTCCAGGAGGTCCTGCACACCCAAAATTTCCTGCACAAACCCTCCTTAAGCTTAGCTGAACCTGCAGCCCAGCTCAGCACACCAAGCAATTCCAGCAGCAACATCTCAGGCCTGCTGCATCATTTAGATCTGATTCTTTAATAGATGAAGAATAGGGGCTTTAATAAGAGATAAGGGAGGTCTGGACTGCTGTGCTCAGACTAATCTTTTAGCTGAAAGTGATAGAAAAGCTGCTCCAGTTTCTTATCTAGCATTTTCCTTTGAATTATTAATAGCCAATTTGTTCTTAATTTACTTAGTTCAGAAAATTAACTACATGTGTCACTGATTCCAACATTTTTCATTTTTACTGCCATTGCATTGACAAAGAGATAACTTCTTATAAACCAGCTAAAAGACAAAGACACACACACACAACCTCCTGCCCTGGTTTGCTCTCCCAGCTCTCTGGAGTATAACTAAAACCACCAGCTTCTAATATTTTTCATGCTTCTTTGCTTCAGACTTCTGTAAACTACAACTTGGGTTAATGATTACAGCTGGTAAAGGGATGGAATTCTCCTAATATCTAAACCAGTTTTCCTAAACTCTTTGACAAGAAGAAACATTTTGGGGTAAAAGGGACAGAATCTGCAGGTTTGAGGAAAGAAAGCAGGAGTTTTAAAGCCCAGTACCAAAATTAACTCACATTACATCTAACTACTGCAAAAATGTAAACACAAAACATGTTTAAACTTCTTCATCTCCTAGGAAAGGGAACATTCATTTTATTACACACAATGATTTATTTTGGAAGATTATTAAACATTTTTTCAAGGATACACTAAGGAAACTGGAGGCTATAAATGGCCAGCCAGCAAGCAAGACAAAGTGAGAGATTTGCAGGCAAAGGTGGTGAACTATGGTAATTTAGTTAAATGAAGGGGAAATATAAACACAGAGAAAGGCTTTTCCTGCCTGCTGACAGGTAGTAGCTTAATTGGCCTTCTCCATCCTGCAGAGACAAGAGGAAGTCTGATTTTAAAAAAGCTGAATACTGTGGTTAAAATTAGAGTTCAGCTAAATCTAAAAAAACCTGCACATTAACACAGCTGTAAAGTGAGTCCCCTGAAATCATCCACAGATACACAAAATGTTTAACTGGGAACAAAACCTCAGCCTTTCCTCTGAAGAGGGACACCAAATCAAAGGTGTGACACTGGTTTTAGAGACATGCTACAGTGAGCAGCCAACAAACCATCCCAGGTACCAATCACACGCACAGGGCTCTCTGCAAGAGGCTGCTTCAGTACTTTTGGGGGATCCTGGAAACTCTTCCAGTGAAAATGCAGTAAAAGAGTGCCACTGTCAATTCTGTGGCATTTATAAATGTTGTTTTCTTTGTGTAGATACAATCACTAGAGCCTGAACTCCTGAGATAATGCAATAGTCAAGCCAGCAATAAACCCAAAGCTCAGGAAATATCACTTGGCTTTCAGTTTCCAAAGCAGTGCCAGAGTTAAACTGTAAACTGTTAACAGATTACAGGGTTAATTTGTAATTTATTATTGTTATCTGCCAGGAACACTCTGAAAGATGAAATGCCAGGGGCAGGATTCCTCACCCCTTTTCAAGTCACCAGGGATTTTAGTACTGGCTGAGGCAGGAGACTCCTACAGTAACACAATGTCATGTCTGATTTCTTCCCCAGTCCTTGCCTGCTCCCTGCTGGCACTCCATCTCTTTTTGACCTGCAAAAGCATTAAGAAAACATTTTTACAGAACAACATTAATAAAACCCTCATATATCTTACTCCTCAATAATTACAGGGACAAGAGGTATAATTCATACTACAGCTGCTCCTGATCTCAAACACAAAGAATCAGCCAGACCACGAGCCAAAGCAGCCAGACCAAACTGTTTCTGTACAAACCCATTTCTACTTTGCCCAGGAAAGATGCCCAGACCAGGAAAGCATTTATCTCAGCACTTCTCTTTGCTCACAGTAAAAATTTTTTAAATTATCTACCCTGGTTCTTTTCAGTGCAACTGAAGACTAAATTCACTACTTTTATCCAATAGCCAGGGTGTAATACAGATTTTTTTCTCTGTATAGGGGACTGAAAGGGAAAACCTTTATTTCCCCTTCCATCTTGCCTGCAGCATCCTTCAAACAGAACTCCTCAAGCAGAACATGGTATCTCAGCTGAGACCTTATGGCCTGCCAAGTTTTGCCTTGTGTTTGTCATTCATGTGCAGGAGTAAAGGTATCATGAAATGACATCTGCCCTTTCCATGGCAGCAGGACCCTTCTAAGTCACTTTCTGCTTGTGGTCTGCCAGTAAATTGGAGTTTTCCCCAAAGAATTGCTACACAGCTGGTTTATTTCCTCTCCTGTACATCAGCTGGTCCTCTCTCAGATGTAATGCACTGTACTTCCCTGGCTGGAATGGCTTTCTTCTTTTTGCCTTCAGATCTTTCCAAAACATATCATTACCCCTGGGATCATGATGCTCTCCACTGGACTACCTGGCTCTCCCAGATCTTATTGCCTACAAATGCAAAGAGCAAATTCTCTTCCATTCCTTAGGTCATTAATGAAGATACTGAACAGACAAGAACAGATCTAAAATCGTGTCCACTCCTAATAGTAATCCTTCAACTCCAAAATTCTTTCATTCTGGCTGTGACTTGTGTTTCAAGGAGAGGAAAATATCTACTTCATACCTGTACCTCAAATTATTTCCTAATGAAAACAGAAAACCAAATCAGAAGTGACAAGTCTAAGGCCATGCATGGGTTCAATGAATATTTGAGCCTAATTTACATCATCTGATCTCCATATCTGGGTTTCCTCACATCCCAGGGACTGTCACTCTGGAAAACATTTAAGACCAAGGCATTGCAAATACTATCAGCTTAACAACCAACATAATTACTGCGCTGGAGAACAACCTTTTCATGCAAATTACACACAGCAATTATGCTATGTGTCTTTTACTGTAATTTTGCGCTGCATAATTACGTGCACATAGATTTATACAACTAATAGTTACTAGGCAATTAATTAAATAGCTTTTGTTTCTCTAACTGCCAATGCTTTATGACAGATGAAAGCTGAAAAATCTTTTTGGGGTTTATGGTCTCTCAGGCCTGAACTCTGGCACAACACAGTGATGAACATTTTCTATGTGTTTCTTTAGAAAAGACAGAAAGTCCCTTATTCTAAAGAAAGCATCAACTATGATAATACCTTCTGGATAATTACATTAACAGGTTGGCCGACTTACAGGAGAATAAATAAGGACAATAATTCTTGCCCAGCAGTGCAAAACACAAGGAACATCTATAAATAAAGACTGAAAAGAAAATCTTTCAAGCAGCAGCTCAGATCAATGTGGATCTTACCTTGAAAACACAGGGCTACTCAAAACACAATGTACCATAAGAGAACAAAGCAGAGAGCTCAAAGCAATGATCCTTCTAAATAAGCCTGACAAGCTTTTATTATATAAAAACTCAATTAAACAAAAACTAGAGATAAGTGCTTTATCTGACATTTGGGATTTCAAAAGACTGAGAAATAAGAAGACATTTACAGAAATAACATATAAGGTCATCACCAACAAGAATTGGGTTTAATTCAAGATACTGACAATAATTGAATTCTAAGGTTCCTGCTTCAGCCTAGAGTTGTCAATTAATTGAGCCTTGCTTGCATGTGTACATTGCTAGAGGCCTCTTACAGAATCAGCTGATTAGAACTTTTTTTTCATGAAGAGTGAAGCAGCATCCCTCCTTCTCAATTTAGGTAATGATCATCTATGCAGGTTTTATTCTATTAAAGCCCCATTCCAATTAATTCACGTTTGCCAGATGCTGTCACAATTGCTGACAGGTGTTTATTACACTCCAGGTCAGCTTGAAATCCCCATAAGAAGGGAAGTCTGCAGCATCAGAGCCATCCCAGGCTGCTGAATGACACACAAACACCCCCATGAGGAGAAAGGAACTGCACAAGAACTCCCTGTGCAACAACCTTGTGGGGATGGGGGAACAGAGAGGCAAAATGGCACCTCCACTTTGCAACAAAACAGTGGCTCAGGAGCTGGGATGTCACTTCAACCTGCTTTTTTAGTGTCTCTGCACCGGCTCATACACTGGTAGAGATACATCTACACTGAGGGATTTTAATGGTTTAATTTCAGAAACTACCTGCAATGTAACAAAGTTATTGAATGAATTATCTCAGCGAGTTATTTAAAAAAAAAACCACAACAACGAAAAAATAAATCAAAAGAACACTAGAAGAGCTTGTTAAATGTCATATTAGCAAACAGTTTAATTTATTAAAATGACTCCAGTACACCTCTGTGCTTCTACAACAAACACGCATTACACATAACAGGTAAAACACAGTAATAACATTCTCCAGTCAGCAGTTCCCGGCTCTCAGCACAGAAACACAAAAACCACAGTATCTTACATCACCTCCCAGCTCAACCTTCTGCCACGTGGTGCTTGGGGCACTTCTCTGAGGAGCAGGCAGGCAGCTGAATGCAAGTGTGTGTCTATGCTTCCTGATCAGAGGTGGTGAGTGCAGCCCTGTGCTGCCCAGAGCACGGAGCCAAGGCCCTGCCCAGGCTACAGGCAGTGAATTCATGGAACACTGGGAGTGCCATCCCACAGTTCCATCTCTCTAAAAATGGGACATCTACAGGATGGGCGTGGAGAGGTTAAATTTCTCATAGCATGAAAACACACTGGCCCAAAAAGGTTTGCACACCTGAGTATTATGCTCATAAGAGTTACGAGATTCATGTCAGTCTTTATAAAGTCTTAAAATACAGTTGTGGTAATTCAGGGCCAGTCCTTTCTCTTTTACTGGTTAACTTTACTGAAATCAACTCGACCTGAAATTTGAACAGCAAAGCAAACATGAAAAGTTAATAAAATCAGAAGACACTGAAGGTGTAGATACAGTGCAAGTGTTGGTTTTAGTCTTTTTGACTGTTACAGCCTGATAATTTTACATTCTGTGCTTTAATTTCAGGGAAAAGCATAGATGTTGTGTCAGAACATACAGACTAGCATATATACATGTATACATCATACACACTTGCTGCAGAATGCAAGGGCTTCCAGTGGCATATGATTCATAGTACCAATCTATCACATGCAGGTTTGTTTTCCATACAAAACCAAAACAGTTTTAGAGGTGGCCCTCCCCCTGCATATATAATTATCCATTAATGTGTATTCACATGCATTATTACCAACTCATTGATTTATGTTAACCAGATTTCATTTTTTTTAATGTAAGCTATAAATTATTTTAGTTGCAACACCTAGCCAGAACACTCCAGTGACCACAGTACTCCTGGGTTTTATGGTAACTAATACCTCCATTGGCAAAACATTCTTGATAAAATGACTCAAGTTTTGTTTGCTTCATATTGCTTCATTTTTTTAAAAAAAATTTATGTACAAACATTGCTGTTAGTACACTTCAGATCTGCTGAAGTGCAGTAAACTATGAGAGCTCGTTATTCAGAAGCACCTAGACTCTTTTTGATATTAAATGGAAGCCATCAGCAACAAACATTGTATGGAGAATTCATCAGGTGGATGAACAGTGCACATCAGTGAGCATGAGATGAAACTGTTTTCTAAACACCTGGTAGCCTTCACAAAACAAATTATGAGTGATGTAGTCAGTCCTGCTGAGACAGCAGAAGGACATAAGAACACAAGCGACTCAAGGGTCAGTGTTTATCCATATTAATGTAGCTTTGGTTCAGAAATTCTTTAAGTGTTGTAGAGCACCTGGTTTAGTGACAAAACACATGCATCTCACAGTGCTAACAGTATAATGCTAATAAACTATAAACTGCAGCTTTCAAATATTAATAGCATTTAATAAAAAAATTTACAGAAATATTCTTGTTGACAAATGTGCAGTACAAATGCAAGCTCCTTGGCCACAAACTCTAATTGTGTGCATCAGTTTTGTGCTGGCATAACAGTGCAAGTGCTGGGATTCAAGTATGATTTTCCATGTTTATGTTAAGCAACAGAGATTACATGATGAAGTTTGGGGGATTTTCTGCTCACAAGGCCAGGATGTGAGAATCAATCAAAGCAATGCAGCAAAGGAAATGTTTAATTTCCCTCATCTAGAAGGCATAAAGGAGGGAAAACACATTTCACAAGCAAACCAGCTTCACATACCACCAAGTTATTGCTTCAGTTAAATCAGCTGTACTAAAATACAGGACTACAGGTTGCAATCTAATCTGCCCTCACATGAAGGGAAGATGAAATCTACAGTGCAAGTCCTCCATGAAAAAGGATCAAATTGCAACACCAGAGTCCTGTTTCATAGGACAGAATTTATTCATCATTCAGTTTTGCCTGTGAATAAATTTTATTTGTAAGTCAGTTAGATCACAGTCTAAAGTACATTGTTTATATTTCTGTGTTTCTAGAGGTACTACTTCATACCAATTTAGGTCTGCTCAACAACAGAATATAGTATGAACACTTGTTTCCAAAGAATTGACAAAATTATTGCTGAAATTTTTAGGGTCAAAATTAAAACTTATTTCACCAAATCAAGACTTTACTCCACTTAAAAAAATCTGACATCCTATTAATTAAAAAAAAACCAAACCAAAACAAAAAACCCTGAACGTATTAGGTTTTTTTTTTAATTAAATAATAATCTAAGATTTTACAAGATATTCACATTCAGGCAACTGTCTCCTGACTCACTTGACTGAATGACAGATGCCATAATAAAAGCAAGAACACTACTCACATTCTTCCTGACAGCAGTGATTAGTGCAATTTACCACTGCACTACACAGTTTTAATAGTGCAAGGTGTGCCTGCTGACATTTCTCACAATCACCTGCTACATGATCATTATTCTCAGATGTCTGTACCTGTAATTTTCATTAGAATGTTGGCATTTATGTTAACACTTATGAAAAACTATGGCTTTATCCATGAAGTATATAGCTTGCCTAAGCAAAATTTTTGAGCCATTTATTAAAACAATAAAACTGAATTGGAATGAGTTACTTGGTTAAGCCATAAGCTGTGTTGCCACTAAACTCAAGATCTCAGGGTTAGCTACAGAACACCAATATGTGTACTTGTGCATCTGTTACAGTCTTTAAAAGTTTATTTAAAATGTAACACTGATAATTTATTTTCTTTTTTACATCTAAGTCTAATAATTTATCTTATTTTTTGCAACATGTTAAATTGCTTGTATCGAAAGTGTCATCTGAGCATCGCTGTATTACAACAGGACTGGGACTGTAAGAAACCCATAAATGCACACGTAAGAAGGCACTTGTCTTCCAGTAGTTCAAGTCAGAGAAGGCCTTACCCAGACAGTGGCACCTTACAGTTTGAAGGATTAGCAAATGTCCCCAGGCTTTGCCACAGTCTCAAAACGTGTCCTGGTGTCCCTGGACAAAGGTGCTGTGTGTGGTCTATAACACCATGAAGCTCATGACAAATTCCAGCAGTTTCTGCCTGTTGCTCTGAGGTAGGAACGTAGTGCCAAGTTCCAAAATGGTGTCTTTCCTCTGCTGAGTCTGCTTGAAAACCTGAAGCACAGCAGGAACACATGTAAGCATCACCCTGTTAAAGGAATCTTCTTTCTTCTGAGATTAAAATGTTATGGTCTATACTAAGATTTCCCTCATTTACTAGACTTCTTTCTTTTCATTTCTTGAAGGCTTAGATGGCAATGCCTTGAGGTATTATTAGAATTCACTCAAGGTTGAAGCCCTTCAGGGGTTATGGAAGAAAAGAAATTGAGAAATAAGTACAGTGTGTGATAAACAATCAAATCTTAACAGTGAGGGACAAAAGAACCAATCAAAGGCATTCAATTGAAAGTGTAAGCACTGTAAAAAAAAGAATTCAGATGCTATGCTATAAATGATGCTCAGCAAACATTATCTAGTTCCATTTTTCATTCTAGTTTATCCTGCTGTTGGAAAATGATGGATTCAGTATGTGCTTTCCTCACAGCTATTCAGTCTACAGAAAGATAGCTTTACTTGGCCAGCTATTGTGGATTATTCAATGCATTAGAATTTAAAGGCAAAAATTTCAAAACCCATACCCAGCAACATTTTGCCTAAATGTCAATACTTCCCAAATTATAATGCTGTATCTTATGTGGCATACAGGAATCCATGCCAGTCTGATAAAAGAAAAACACTTCACTTGCAAAATTACTTGAAATACTAGTGGTAAAGTACAATACTGAAAATTTATCTTAAAGAAGACCTGTATCCTCATGGTAAACACATAAGGTGTATAAGGATGGCTCTTCTGGAGCATCAATCACCAGTAAGCCAAAATTCAATAACTAATGCTTTTTTAAAGATTTAAGTAGACTTCAAAATTAAATTTAGCTGTTACTGAGCATAGAATATGCTCTCAGCCTTTCAATATTGTTCAATAGGGACACACAGTAGAACAGAAGAACTTCATTTGCTGTGAATAAAAATGTCTAGTCACCCATCCATCCAGACAGAGGATTCTTGCCTTACCAGAGGCAAGAAATGCCCTGTTCTGCAGCTTGTGGTCTCTGTAACAGCCCTCAGCCTAAAGGAAACCAAAATGCTCCAAACCCAAATACATTTCCACTGATATAATCACTGATTTTAAAATGACACTGAACAGATTCCATGAAATGTCCAAATTGTGCTCATTATTGAAATGAAACTTAACAGTCCCCAGCTCTGAGCACCAAACACTTACTCCAATTTCCTTGAAGACTTTCACTGCATTTTTCACATGACTGTAGGTAGCACTCTCAGCTGCAAGAGAGAAAACCCAGAGGTAAACAAACTGAAATTCAATTTGGGCTACCTTATGGTAGAAAGAACAGAATGAATCAAAGCCAGTTCCAAAACCAGTTTAACATACCATACACAGCAACATTCCTCTCTGTCCTGCTTATTAAGTGCCTGTGTAGCTTCTGAATATATTCAGACTCTAAAACAGGACCACTAAAATTGTGCACAAAGATGACAGCAGAGCTGTATGCCTCCAGTAATGGTCCCAGTAACCTCTGCAGGAAAGTGATGTACTGCTGGTGCTCCTGAGACTGGCTCACCTAAGGAAAGGCAACAAAAGGTTCAGTGACAGAGAACAGTGGAAACCAGAAATTACCTGCAAGGCATTAACATGTTGAAACAGTAACCAAAATAAAAACAAAAGCACAAAAACTTGTACAAAAAAAAAAAAAAAAAGTGTGGGGGCACAGCACAAAATGGGAGCATAGCAGAAAAGAGAGGCTTATCACAAGGGACAAAATAGGCACTGAACATCACAGACCAAGGCTATTTTTTCCTCCTCCAGGGTATTACTATTTTCTCAAGATAAAATTAAAGACATCATGCTGTTCTGCAGCCAGCAGAAGGGCTGCCCTACATTCATAGAGACAGACAGGAGTATTCATGTGTTAACAAAATATCCTAAAGTTTGTGTCAGCTCTGAGAAAACTAGTAATATATCTAAAATCAACATAAGCAATCTATGAAGTGAAACACAGGCTGAATATAAACACCAGCTGGATGTGCCTCTTTCAGGCTGCATGTAAAGAATAAAGCCAACTGAGTCTTTATCAGTTTTCAGGACTCTAACCCATTTCTCCTCCACCTCCCTGTAAAGATTGTTTATGTTTCTTCAGCTATTTTCCTCATGTGAAGGAGACAAATGGACTGTACAAAAATAGTAACGTTGCAAACCACCAAAAAAAAGTATCAGTACCTGTCCTGAATAAGCAAAGTAATTTATAACTCTCACAAAAGGGTTCAACATTACAAGGAAAATATTACCTTCAGGTAGCAATCTCTCTGCTCCTCTCCAAAATCACTGTCTTCATCTTCCTCATCACTTCTCCAAGATAATGGCTCAGGGAGTTTTTTATTCCACTGCTGTTCTGTAAGACTGGGGCTAACATCCTCCTGATCATCCTGCTTAAATTTCAAAAACAAGGTGGTAAAACAATAGGTAAAACTCCAAATCCAGGCAAGCAATAGGTTTCTTTTATAATGTCATCTGACTTAATGCATTTATTAACCAGTATTTAATGGATGCAAGTGAGACTCAATTATAGGCAGCACTGAGAAAAGAGAGAGAAGAGAGATATTTGGTGAAAAAGACTAGGTTTTTTTCTTGCTTCCTCCTGGGTGCCAAGGTTTGTTTACTGTGCACAAAAAGAAGTTTATGAAGCAAATATATGCTGAATCAGCTGCCTCCACTCCTAAGGTTTTCTTTGCACTGTGCACCTCTGGCAAACTGCACCCTACAGCCCTAAAACTGCAAGCTGAGGAGTTTTACAGTAATTCTGAGGATCAATGCAAAGGAATTAAAGAATGACAAAAGATCTGGACTCCTGACTCGTGTACAGTACAAAGTAAAAAAAATCCATGTAGCTATGCTACATTTGAAAGGGCTCCAATAATAAAATAAATCCCAAGTTTCAAGACAGTACAAAAATAGGTGTCTTCTTTAATAGACTTACTGGTAAAATGAAATTACACACAGTCATGAAGCATTACAGGCTGACTGTACCCAACTGTCTGACACTTAAGAACAGAGGAGTGAAGCAGTCTCAGTCCTGGGCACGTTGTACAAGCTTTCAATAACAACATATACTCAGAACAAGTCTCACAACTAAGGAGCATAAACCACCCACAGTACAGTACACAACTCCTGCCACTTTACCTCAGCCACCAGGAGAATGCCATACTGGATCAGCCTTTCCACAGACTCGTGGCAAACTTGATAGATCACCTGGCAAGGCTGCACAACATAAAAGGAATGCAGTGAAAAAGTCACACTCATTACACCCATTACAGCAACATCATTCCCTGTTCAGTATGAATATTTTAGATATAGCAGTATTATTTCTTTTATGCAAGCTGTTAAACTTTTATCAGAATAATCCCATTGCACCACTCTTGTGTTTATCCTGGCAGACATTAAAAAAATTATAGTGAAATAGCATATTTAAAATATGTCCAAGATTTTTCCAAAATTCATTACCACTGGTAGAAAGCCACATTAAATATTCTCCCTTTTTAACAGCCTCTAACCAAATCTTAGTTTGTTAACAGTTCTGGAATAAAATCATCATAAAATTAAAATTATTGAAACTCTTAGCAGTGATCTATTTGGAATTTAAAGGAAACTACACTTCCAAGAAATTCTCTTATGTGTTTTCAAACGGAATAAAGAAATCCAACTTCTTTTACATTATTCATAATAATTTAGGAAGTATTTTCTTAGTTAAAAAAATAATAATCAATTATTAACTCTGAAAGCAGAAAGATAATATTACTAAAGAGCTCTAGCATATGAGCTAACATTACTATCCAGATGAAAGTACTAAATTTGGCTTACGTTTCTGTAAAAATGCACAAGTCAAATATGAGTACAAATGTAAAAGCTAATTGAAGAATCTCTAGAATTTTAAGTAACTTCTACACATAAGAAAAAATAACATCTAGCACCTAAAATTGGAAGTATGCAGTGTCTGAAAAGTGAGATAATATCAACTCTCGTCAGTGTTTTGTAGCAACAAAAACTGAAGTCAGGCCATGTTTAAAATTTCCACTAAGTACCAGGTGTGGCACAACATGAGAACTGCACTCCTATGCAAACAAGGGACATCTTTAGAATATGGAGCCTTACTTCCCAACACAATTTCAATCACCTGTGCAAACTCACAGGAGCTGGGTACTCACAAAGACTTTTGTTTCTTTAGGTAAAAAAATAAATAAATGAACATTTTGGGCGGAATGCAAATACAGCTGTGATGAGGTAATGACAGGAATGATACAAAATATGTTAGAGAAGCTGCTGTCTCAGCTTCCCACAACTCGAGGTGGGTTTCTTACTGCTGCCTTGCTCAGGAAAGGCCTAAAGTACAGCAGAAATGTCCCAGGCCCAGCTCAGCATCAGTCACTTCAGCACTGGCAGGAGCAGCAGGTGGCACTCAGAGTGTGACAGCCACTGATACCCATCACCATCACACTGCACTGACAGTGAACAGACCAGAGCTGTGACACTTGTAGAAAGCATCCTGTAATTTTAAAGTAGCAAGCAGAACAAAAACTGGACAATTAATGCAATTACTTACCAAAGACACAGAGAATTCATTGGAAAGCAAGTAGCACAAGCTGGCAGCTTTTCTGACCAGGTGCTCTTGACTGATTAAACTGGGAGAAGCACCACTGGTACCATTTCTGTACCTCCTGCTCTGAATCGCATGAAGACTGCAGGCTGGACCAGAAACAAACACAGGCAAAGTTTAATTTTCCAAAAAGCTTTATGGCAAAGGAAACATCAAACTTCTGTTTCATTCACTTCTGGGGCTAAAAGCAGTCAAGTATTACACATGCCATTCAGGAATAAAGACAGACTTAACCACTATGTTTTGTCCAGTAACGTCAGACCAAAACAAAATCTCATTAAAATACTGCTCACCAAAACAGAGGTTTTGCCATGCTGGCTCAGCACTCTGATAATGCCTTGCCTATGGCAGTGACCAATACACAGAAACTTCCAAGAAAGATAAAGGATGAGGGGAAAAAAGAATGGGAACGTTCCTCAAACAAAATACAAGTTTGCTTTAAAATTGTTTGTTAAGGTAAACATGAGTTGAAACAGGAAGTGAAAATCTGTATTAAAGGAAATAACACGAGAAACTCATGGGGATTTTTGTGCAGATACTCTAACTTCACGGGTTACATGAAAGTCTTTCCCTGATAAATCCCAAAACATACCAATAACAGCCTCTTTAATGAATACATGAAGTATTCCATTGCTGTAGAAGTTGAGTTCAAAGACAGCAGGTATTGTGATGCTGGGAGTGACGAAGAACTCATTGTTTCTGCTCGTGTTTGTGATATTTACACAGTTCCCCAACAAGTGGATGGCATGCATGACAACATCATCTGAGTTCCCTGAAAATCCCAAGTCAAAGTCACGGGCTAGGACCTCCTCCTTCATAGAGAAGAAATCTTCTACCAGTCTGGAAAGATCAGTTCCCTACAAATAAACACAGAATCACAGAGTTAAACAATTTTTCTGCACAGGAATCTATCAGTAAACCACATAATCAGGTATTTATCAAACACAATACACTAACCAATAATCCAAAGCACAACAGTCATATCAGAAAAACTGATTTTCACTGAGGTTTTGATGAAGTAGTTCCACATGTTTTGAATTACATGTAATTACATATTTTAAAGCCATGGAACTATTTGGGAATGCAAGGTTTTTCTTTACTTCTTGGTTTATTTCACAGCCTGTAGAGACCTGAATACCTCAAGATCATGTCAGAAGTATCATGATTATATTACCTATGCTTTTAAGTGAATGATCAGTTAGCTGGGAATATTGCACTCAACAGAATGGAACAATTGGTGTGGAACATGAGGAAAAACCTTTCCTCAGGCACCTCCTTTTCTTGTTTTCTCCTAAGATGGAGTCAGATCACATTATAAAACACTTATTTGATTCCACTGTTTTAGGAAATTGGAAAGACTGGACTGATGTGAATGGTAACACTTCCTCCACAAGCAGGATTATACAAGTGACCAATATTTTTCCATTTGCTCTCAGTTTATGTAAAATAAAAGCTTCAGATTTGAAGGACTTTTAGAAAAAATACAAAACAAACTTGTAGGATGAAAAAAAAATCATCCAACTTTCATGCACAAGACTTCAGGTAAACATTTGTATCATTCTGCCATTGTGATATAGTATATTAGTACTGAGAAACAGTAAAATCAATTTGGGAATTAATGGAACAGTTTCTAGAGTATTCAGTAGTGAGTGTGTTTTGAGATCTAAAAAACAAACCTAATAAAATAGATGAAAGCCATGTAATCTTTAAAAAATGGATAACATTTTGAATTACAAAGACCTATTTCCACATGAGCATTTATTATCATCCCATCAATAATGGCTTGTGTTCAAGCACCCACTGCTAACTAAAATATCAGCACTCAGACTACCTGAAATCCACTTTCATTTAAATGCATCTTTCCTTTTTAATCAGTATCATGCAATAGTAAAATCCATACTTTTTTCTTCAAATAAGTTAACAAGGCCAAAGCAATGTTTGGATATTTAAGCAACACAGAAGCCTTACCTGCCTGTGTCTGTACAGCAACAAACAGGCAACAATGTGGGTAGACATCACAGCACAGGACTTGTCAGCAGCTAGAGGTGAACAAGATAAACTTGCTGAGCATCTGAGACATTCCAAACACCATTACAGAGTATCCACTATTTAAAAAATAATCACATTGATGTAGGCACAGAACTGCACCCACTGAATAAAACACAAAGTGTATTATGTACGTCTAGAAACAATATTAAAAATATTAAAATAATCAAAGTAACTTGGACTAAGAAGGCCAAATAATGCTTAAATATTTACTAAGGTAAGTACTGCTTCCTGTGTACCTCTGGTACCGCAAGCCACAGACCTACTGGCTGAAGCATTCATCACATAATCTACAAAACCTGGCAACACTGGTCCATGCAGCTAGATGAGCTCATGTATGATCTTAAATAATGCCATTAAGACACTCCAATAGCTTCTTACATGAAGACACAAGCAATGAGTGCATCAATATGATGATCAAGCACTTCAAATTACAGAAAGGTTAGTCTACTAGTCCAAGAAACAGAATAAAAATCTTCTACTTGATCAGAAAAAGAATTTATTAAACTTCGAAGAGAAAGGAGAGAGACAAAGGATGGAGAATTGTCAAGATTATGTAAGTCATGAAATGATCACCTGGATGGAGACATTAAGGAAGTGTGACACTACCACACAGAAAATTCATGCTGTCAGCAAAACCAAACAGGCAGCTGACAGCTCCCTGCTCCAGTGGAAAGTGTCCCTGCCCATGGCAGGGGGGTTGAAATGAGATGATCTTTAAGGTTCCTTCCTATCCTCGTCACCCTATGATTCTGTGATCCTCTTCAACACTTACTGAACAGAATGTGCTCAGCCAAGTTGGATATCAGCTCTCTTCTGAAGGGCTCACTGGTGATATCCCTGGAGGTGGGCAGCGAGGCTTCTGCACCTTCATCCACAGTATCATTAGGTCTGAATGAAGAACAAAAATTAACATGATGGCATTTGGATTCTGATCAAAATGTAAAAAAATATAAACTGATTTTTTTAATGTACATTTAACATTAACTACAGCACAAAATACCACTACAGTCTGGTAAGGACAGAAAATGGTATCAGCAAAAAGCTCTGCCAACTTTTCCTGATTATTTCTTTGCACTGAACAACAATCCATGATAAGACTACCAGAAGAAAAATTGCAAGCTTTTTCTATGACTACTCATGACTTTGCTGTAACACCAATTGCTCTTTTTCCTTCAACAAATATGGAGAACAGCAGAAAAAACAAATTTGCCTGAAAGACAGAGCCCAGTTTCTCTACAAATTAGAAACGGTCCTTTGTATGGCCTTACAACTTTTTAAAGGTACAGAACTGACTTTGCACCCACCAGGACCACACAGGTTTGTATAACTCCTGAAAAAAAACAGCTAAAATGTCTATGTAACAAATGCAGAACTAACCCCTGAGCAGTGCTGCAGTTCTGAGAGTTACCTCCTTGAAAACAAGGAGCACTCGCTCATAGGTCCTATTTGCTTTGGAATGATTCCAAAAACCTTGTGAAATGTTTGTGAGGTTTAAAAACAAATCCTTTGCTTTTCCCTAAGCATGGCATTTTCCCCTCTAAATGATTCCATAAAATTTATAAACAAATCAACAGAGGTTACTAAAAAAAAACATAAAAAGGGAAAAAGTCTACCTGAATTTATTTGAACAGAGCTCATCAGGAAGAATGTAACTCTTATAATAAGCTGCAGTTAGAATTGCCTAAGTTTTGCACTTTTCTATAAACAATTAGATTATCCATGGGGAGTTCAAGCACAGTTTGGAATGTAATGCAGAACACTAAAAAGATAAACAAATAAACAAACAAATCTCAATCTGTCCTCCCTTTCAACAACACCCCAAACAAATCTGTACCTTGATGGAAGTATAGCTGGTAACAAAGCTTGTTCCAAAGAAAAAGGAGCAGGCACAGGTTTTTGGCTTTGGCTGTTTACATATTCCTGTTAAAAAAAGGCTCATTATTTTTTGTACTTTTTCCACCTTATTCTTGCATTCAACTGATACTGCTATTATAGGAAAAAGGCAATTATTCAAAAATGCAACTGATTAAAAATAGCTCACACTAAGAAAGCAGTAATAAGGTCAGGGATATTAGAAGTTTTCAACAGCTTATTCACTTTTTACTTTATTTTATGCAAAAAGTAGATTTCCCACAGCAAGGAATCTGCACTTCATAAAAAAACTTGCAATGAAAACAACACATAACCTCTGTCAGCACCCTACTGTGAACAACTCCTTTGAGATGAGTTCCACGATTAAATTAATGAGAACTGCCTCATTAACATGAATGAGAACAAAACTTAGCACCCATTTAGAACCAGCATGGAGACTGTAATTATTGCTTACTCCTGCCTTCCTCACACACCATGAGAGAGAACTTCTAAGGGGAAACACTGCAGTACAAAACTCCACTTGCAAGACACAAACTAAAGCCCCCAGGAAGCAGGCAGGGTACTGCATGCTTGGAATTCCTGAATCCCAAATTTCTCAAAAGCCTAACTCCTCTCCTTATAGGTTAAAATTTACACTATTCTGTTTTCAGGACACTGTGTTCCCTCAGTTTCTGTAAAGAATGGGAAACTAAAGAGCCACTTAACCTGCTGGTCAGGAAAACAGTTCCCTCCCAGGAAAGCTGCTTAAAAGACTTCCACAGCCTCTTTCACACACTCTTCTGCTTCCAAGCCTGTGCTCATAGAACTGCAGATGCCCAAAATTAACCCCCAAAGCTCATGTGCTTTAGAAAAACCTACAGTGACACAACTACAGCTACACTGCTGCAAATGTGAGCTAAGGCACACTTTAAGGATTTATGTCATTTGTCACCATTCTAGAGCACAATAAGGAACACAGGTACAAATGAGACCTGACAGAGGCTGCTGGGAAGGTACAGAGTGATTAGCATTTCACTAGATTAAGAGGGCAGATAACCCTCTTTTCCTTACACTGATCCAAGGAGAGTTGTTAACTCCCTACCAAGAATAGCCCAAGCCTTCTCCTTTGGAAGTGAATTACTATCTTTCCCTACTACACTAATTGTAATGCAGTGCAGCCGGCCACAATAATTTCATGCTGTGGTAACTGAACTCTCCAAAGCTCTCCAACCCTACTGCTTTTTCTGAGAGAAGTAGGGCAGAAAGAAGAACACCTAATTAATTTGAATAATGTTCTAGTAAGTTGCTGTTGCAGTGCTTAATCTGATTAAAGTCACACTAAAAATAAGGTATACTGTGGCAGAATACAGATTAGTGAAATGGAGATTAGTACCAGTAGATTCTGCAAAGAGATCTGAGAAAATTTAGAGTAAAGGCAGATACTGCCACAATACCCCATTCCCTGAGAAACTACAGAACAGTATACAGTGAGGTGCTGTAGGTAACAGTAGTGAACTAATAATAAATTATGACTTTCAAAGAATATACAGATTTTCATGATATATTACCCATGACACTTTTAGAGCTACTAATGTGCTTAGCAGTTTTAAAATTCCAGCAAGATAAATGCCCTTCCTCAACCATTGCAGATGTCATTAAATTAAACTGGAAAACAGTATTCAGCTTCCTTCAATTCCAAATGTTGTTCAACTCCAAATGTGAAGAATTACTAGATAGTACAAGGAACATTTTATAGATCACTTGATAAGCAGACAAATAACCCCTCCAGTAAGAATACTTAGACTGTTTCAAAACTAATATATCAACACTGAGACTATTTCAGCTTAATTCAGATGTATTAAGTCCAAACACTCAAAAACTCATCAAAACCGGGATACTTTTGTCCTGCCAGAATGGACTGCAGCAGATAATGCTAGCGATGATAACCCACAATGAGGAAATCAAAATAAATGTGTCCCACCATTGAAATACCAAAACCGTCAAATATTCAAGAAGAACTTCAAGATATCAAACTTACTCTTAAGGAAAACGGTTGTGCAAAATCTACTCTGACACATCCATAATTCTTCCGCAGCATTCTGAAGACTCCTCTAGCTATACTCCAAAGACTTTCATTCTTCTTAGGCTTGCCCTAGAAAACATAGGTAGTTGTTTTGCTTTTCTTTCACTTTGCAATTAAAAGGTTATGTTTAAAATTAAAATGCAGGCAACAGCAGACAAAGCAAGCCCAAAGCTTTTGACACACCTTATAACTTCAAGTACATCTGGAGAACTATTTTTCTCTGTAGATATCCCCTTGAACATATTACTTGTCATGTCATGAATTTGCATTTAGAAGTGTGTCACCTGTACCTCAGCACTCCCTGTCAGAGCCATTTTGTGATTCATGGCTGAACAGGAACCCCGAGTCCATGAACAGAGGACTAGCAGAACCTTTAACTATGTACCACGTTTTCCTGCACATAAGCAGAAAATCCCCTAGGCAAAGCAAGCTGTTTGATTGTTCTTACCAGCTGCTCACTGTTATAGTGACCTTCAATGATGCGATCATAGGAGATTCCCACAGGTATAATTAGGACATCAGGAGTAGCATTTGAGAAGAGAGCATCCACCACCACTGACAGCAGACCTGCTCTAGCTCCAGATGTCTTTCCACTTCGAGACCGTGTGCCTTCCAAGAATATTTCTAGAAACTGCTGCTGTCTCAACAGTTCTTCTATGTGCTGAATACAAAAAGATTGGAAAAGAGAAAAAATAAGTAATGATATTGGCATATATATATATATAAAATAACATACATTTCAGGTATATTGTTAGCAACCATTTCTTTTTAAAAGCAATGGAAGATCATGACTTGGCATGAGTACTTGCGGGAAAAAAAACAGTAATTTATGCCTGACACAAGCCCAGACCTATGTGCAACTGAATTTGCATGAATATACAAGCAGTATAATGACATTTGTTCAAAAAGCATCTCTAGCAATGGTTGATGCAGTTGATTCACATTCATCTTTCCTTCTGGTTCCCCAGCACATCCCATCTTCCAAGATGCAAATACAGCTACTACACTGAATGGCACAAAGGATTACATCAACCCATCATGAACAGAGACTTCCATTGTGCTAAGTGAATCAGTGTAGAGATGCCTCACAACAAAAGACATCAGTGAAACAAGCATAAGTTAACTCAGAGAGCATTAATTCCATATTTTTAGTAAGGATTATGCAAGGTGGATATCTGCTTATCCTCAAAAGAGCTGAGCATGCAGTTTTCTTTACTCTACAAATTCAAACCTTCATACAAAAATGAATCCCCTTTTACAGCATAAAACTTAAGACAAATTTAAAGCAATAAATACATCTCCAGAGTGATGGAACCCACTTCTCCCACTTGCTACCCAAGTGAAATGCTACCTACAGAAAGGAAGACAAGAAATACACACCACATAGAGCAAAGCTCTGTACAGGAAATCCTTACGACCGTCAGGGTTCTGATCCAACTTGCGACGAATGAAAAATCCTCCCAGCTTGCGGATCAATGTGCTGCACACCAAAGAAGGATTACACTCATTGATTTCAGCTTGCAGGAAACTACTACATCTCCAACAAATAATTTCTTGCACACAACAGGGATTCAAATAACTAAAATTCTTAAAGACTAAAGTTTATTACACTACTAGCACATGATGGGTCTACACAAATATTTCTTTATTTCACTTACGAACTGGCTTCTTTGCACTGTCTTGCTTCACTTCACTGCCCTGACAGGTCACTGACCAGGAGATTGTTGCACACTGAGATGTTGGTGACCCATGTAAGAGTTCACCTGAGCTGGCCCCAGTCCATGCTGTGCTGCACAGCCTGCAGGCCCATGGTGTGACACACACTCCCCTCAGCTGCAGAATCAGCTCACCCAGCTGATTTTAACAGAGCAATCTGCAGGCAGCTCCCACTTGGCACCAGCAACTACACCAGCTGCATAGTCCTGCATTTATCTCATAGTGTAGCAAGAGAAGTTCTCACGAGGATATCCCTTCTGCTTGACAGAAGTAATGATGAATAGGGCTGTTTTCTTAAAAAAAAAATCCTTTGCTGGCTCAAAAGACCAAACAGGAATATACTTTTCTGCAGACAGGATGCTATGTGTGGATCATGGGCCTGCTGAATGCTGCAGAACTCAGGGTGCCCAGTGCCTAAAGTAATGTTAGATTATCTATGCTAAACTTTCTTTATTCTGTTGGCACTAAGAACTAGCATTTCAATTGCTCATTAATATTAATGCCTTCTTCACTGGGATTATTACAGACTAGCACCTAATGGTGTAAAACACCCTTGAAGTCAAGCCATTCCCCTTCTTTCCTCATCATTTCCTATAATATCCAGTCATTCTTTAGATACCAAATATGCCCAAATTCTGTCTCAGTAGCAAAACATTACCTAAAACACCTCAGGTTCTTCAGCCACCAGAAATATAATTTAAACACAGACTCAAGTGGAATACTTTTCCACAAAGTATTATCCATCCAGTACTGTTGCTGCTCGTTAGCCAGATCACTAAACTGCATCAAGAGCTGTCCATTCACAACTCCTTCTCTCATATCATCTTTCCTTTGTCATCTAACCACTTTAAAACTCCAAAAAAGGAATATCCTTTTCCCTTACCCTACTAAGGTTGTAACATAGCTTCTCAGAAGAACGTTGTAATGCTCCCTCTCTGAACATGTCATAGGAACCAAAGAAGTTCTACATGATGACCCAATAACAGTCAGACAATTTTACACTTAAGACATTTTGTGCAATAGATCAGATCCCACCACCTCAGTCTTATTTCAAACAAGGAAAGGTTATTACCTGAAGATGGGGATGTTGAGATTGTTCCCTGCAGCAATGTAGGGTGCTTTGATGTTATGGCAGAAAAGAATGAATGTAAGCAGCAGATAGTCAATGTGGGATTTGTGAACAGGCAAAAAGATGAGAGGCAAATTCATCTATGGTAGGGAGAGAAGGAAATAAGAAACAAGTCAGTTGGTAAGAAACATGGACAGTTACTCCTTTTTTTAAATCCACTGTTGAGATTGCTAGCATCATCTTATCTAAACTGATGTTATTTTCCAGTTACCATAATTGAGTTTGTGTACTTCTGGTTTTCCTTCAGCTGGGACAATGAGAACATTTTAGTCAACTTGTCTTTAATATTAGTTTCCATGGACTGTAGTTTTCAATTGTATCCATTACAATAACAATGTAATCATTGTTAATATAATGGATACAAATACTCTCAGTTTCTTCAGACTCACTGTGCTGAGACACTAATCAAACTAAGTGATGTGGAAAAGCCTCACTCTCACCAAAGTACTGGTATTTCTATTAGATATTAGCAAGGATTTATGAATAGTGGGTTTCCCAAACACAATATAAAAAAAAAAAACAGAAAAGAACAGGAACTTTTTTATTTGTTTTATTTATCTAATCAATATTGCTAAGAAAAATCCTGCAAGACAAGTTAAGTCATTTGAGTATAAAGAAAATGGTAGCATTCAGGAAGTTGGTTGATCAATTTCAATAAATACTGAGAAACTGGAAACAGATTGCTAGTAAGAAATGGGAAAAGATTTTTCTTAAAAGTTTTTATTCCAAATCAAAAGTAAAAGTAAAAAATTCTGACTAGATGCACTAATTTATTGCTGGCTGCCTCAGCTCAAAAAGCGAAAATGATGTTGGATGCAAGGTCATCTGAGCTAATCATTCCACCTAATAGTTAAAATTTGATCCTGAATCAAAGGTAAACTCAGAGTTCACATAGTATTTTAGATTACACAACTCTAGGAGCATATATTTAATCAACACTATTTCAGTGTTCTTATTGTACTTCAGATACAATACAGTTCTACCTGCAATTGCTTTTCAGACTGACTTAGCAGAACTCTCACAAAAAGAGAAGTGCTGTAAATATTATTAGAAACCACTTCAGAAATCTACCTTAATGGATTTTCCCACCCTCCCTTACCTCTGTTGCTGCTTTGACCATTTCTATTTGACCTCTGTGGATCTGGATATTCCAGAAGAAGCTGTTAAACAACTTCAGTAACACCCAGCCAGTCAACCTAAGGGAAAACAAACACAACTCAAAAAACTTCATTTATTTCTGCTTCTGTTTTATATTGCTTCTGTATGACTACAGGCAAAGGAGTTAATCTGATAACTTATATTCAAACAAAATTACTATAAAATCCAATTGCTAAACAAGGTTTTGCCTGTGGTTAGTAGCCACATTTCAGCCTCCTCCAGTTATGACACAAATCTTGTATCAACCTCAGTGAAGGCTGTGAACTAGGAACATGACAGAGACAAAATCATCCTTACTAGTAAATGTAGACACCACAGGAGAAGATTTTATCTAATATAAGACTCTCCCTTGGATATTTATATCTACAAATTATAGCATTGACTAGGCTAATGGAAAAATTATCTTTTGGTCTGTGATGCTGCAGATAGCTGTTCTTGCCCATATGAGCCTGAAATAACAAATGATGTCAATGCTGGTCCAAGCATTAGCACCAAAACTAGGTTTGTGAGAAAAGGAAAAGTTTGTATTTAATCTTATCATAAAATATATTCCTTGTAAAGGCAGAGGACTTCTGCTGCATCTGAAAATGAAGAACAACTGCTATTTTGGCTGGTATTATGCAGAAAGTGCTTGTCCATCCTTCCACTCACTGATAATATTGATGAGACATTTTTCTTACCTGATTAAAGCAGGTGACACATTTGCTACCATTTCCTGGAGAATTTTCCTAGCTTTTTTCTTCACTTTGTTGATAGCTTTAGGATCTGTCTGAACAAAAGTGCCTGGAGTACTTGGCTCAGAAGCTTCATCTACAATGGCCTTCTGGACTCTAACATTAAAAAGTAAAGATTATGAGACAGTCCCACAACAGAAGAGTCCAAAACACAGACAACAACAGCTAGGAATGAGCTACATATTATTACAGGAGTAACTTGCAAACATAAAAAGCATCCACACTAAACTATTGTGTACTCTAAATGCATTAAACTT
Source organism: Ammodramus savannarum pratensis (assembly GCA_020466415.1). NCBI lineage: Eukaryota > Metazoa > Chordata > Aves > Passeriformes > Passerellidae > Ammodramus > Ammodramus savannarum. The sequence continues at coordinate 7,988,143 of JAHXMQ010000566.1, read as the reverse complement.
GATTCAGTTTTATAAGCTCTAATTTAAGAGGCAGGTGATGATTGAATAGGCTCAAAGGTGACTACATGAAACAGTACATACACAATTCACAGGTACTAATATTAAAATATTAAGTGACTGATAATTTTCTGAAATGGTTAATAAAGTTAAAAATTCAGGGGGAACAGGTGAAGTCTCATTTTTGTTAATGCTTTCCTTTTCCTGCCACAGCAATTTCACATACCTCATTAGACAGATTTATGCAGTTGCTATTTTGAACTTCTAGATTATTTTTGCCCTTCAATTCTCAGTTTTACCAAGTCTAACAAAATTTTATAAGGGCTATTTTCCCCCTTTAAAATATACCCAAGAGACACTAAGTGGCTTTAACACACCCTGACTGTAGCATAACACAGTCTGCTTTACTTTTCAAAAGCAACACTATCATCTTCAGATGTGACTCAAGCTTTAAAAATTCAGGAGAATTAGGAATGTTAATGTAGGCAGTGTGTGCCCTCTGACAAAAGTATCCTCAAGGGGCAAGCAGGTGGTTGAATTTCTTTGTGTCCAAAGAAAACTGACACCTGAACAGCTGATCAGGGGTTCAAGATGCCATTTAAAGTGAGGCATATGAAACAGAAGACAAGTTCCACAAAATTAAGGCTGGGTACTCCATTTTACAGCCTTTTTCCATTTTTTGCTGTACTCTCCAGGTGTACACTCAGGGTACGCCAAAATGCTGCTTTCCTATTATTTCTGAAATATTGACAATTTGTGATGACTGCAGTATGACTTCAGTGGTAATGACTCACATGAATTAGATAAACAGAAGTTTGAAAAGCTCTCTTGTATCAATTTATTTTTCTATGTACTGTCTGCTGTTCTCCCACCACACACCATTCATTTAGAGACTTGTAAACCTTAAACTCCCCTCTTTTACAATTCCAACAGAAATTGAAAGCTGTGTTAAAGATACTGCATCTACTCGTATTTTAAATAGTCTGATTTTCAAAATTTTCAGTTTCTAAATTAAGGCATGTTTTAATGTACTAGAAATTTTTAAAATAATTCATTTTGTGTTATCTTACCTGCTGCTATTCAGCACATTTTCTGTCAGATTCTTGGCAAACATACCCTTATGAACATCCCTCTCTTGCACAAAAAGCACGTAGCAAAAGCGTCTCGCAAGCCACCCTCTGTACCTACAAAAACATGAATGATATTTCAGTGTGATCCTCAAAATATTTTGCTTCCAAAAACAACAGCATTAAAAACAACTAAAAATGCAATTAAGAAGCAAAAGTAAGTAAAATTTTATAAACAGCTGTCTAAAAGCTTCTGTATCTTCCAGTAAATTGCCAATATCTTCATGTTATAGATGAAACAACTGATGCATAGCAAAACACAACTGAGCCAACATCTGCACCCCTTCAACTCAGGGTGACACTGGCCTTGAAACACCCACAGAATCACAGGAGAACAGTGACCAAACCAGCACACACATTTTGTCTGTCCCCTGGAACCAACTGGCCAGCTCAGAGAGGCCAAAAGAAGTGGTAGTGTTAATTTCCAATTTGGCACCCCTTTCCACCAAGGAAAGTAAATGCCCAGCTAAGAGGTTTGTCAACTTCTTCAAGGAACACCAAGGCCTCTTGGGAAAGCTGCTCACGTAAGCACAGGGTAAACTCTCACAA
>JAHXMQ010000566.1:7912876-7977489 GCA_020466415.1 Ammodramus savannarum pratensis | reverse complement strand
GGGCCGCCCCGGCCGTGGTGCAGCCGCCTCATGGTTCAACAGCCGCTTCCACCGCCCTCCTCCCCCAGCCCAGACAGAGCAGCGACTCACGGCTCTTTAGCTCTCAAATCTGAGCTGCTGAACAGGAAAACGCTGGGAAAGTGATGTGAAGTGGTCTTTAAATGCGTTTGCAGCGACTCAGAGTTGCCGCTGCGAGCAATCGCAGAAATTTCGGGCCAGGTATCGATCTGCCCGCCCGGCCTTGCAGCAGTGCCAGTTTGCCTTTTACTGAGCACATAAGTAAATGTTGATTGAGATTGCTGCATGTAACCAGACAAGGGCGAGAGTATTTTTTGGCTTTGGCATTCCTGGGCTATTTAAAGACAGTTTCTCCGTGGCTTGAGTTACAGCTCAGCAGGAAGGCTCGTGCCTACATTTCTCCTTTAATGTCCAAATCACAGCAGTGTAATACAGGAATAAAGTGACAAAATAAAAGATACTGTTTATACAAATGGAAATACTTTGCTTAAAGTAGCACAGGGTGTTAATTTTCCCCTTGAGGTCTTCCTTCTAGATGTTGTTTTGAAATTATTACAAATGAGAATTATAAGAATTACAACTGCCTTTCACACATAAAAGAAAATGTGTAAGATGTGATAGACAGAAACTTAAATGCTGCATGCACAGGAGAAGTGTCCTAGTTCCCACAGCTGAGCGCCTCCAGGGAATACCACTGGAGTATTAGAGCTGGTAGTTTACGAAGAGCACTCTGCAGTTTGTGGGTCAGAAGGGATTTTGAATCTGAATTTTCCTCCTTTAGCAAGGAAAAATATTTTGTTGCAACGTGGCTGTTACAGGGAATGAAAGATACCTACTTTTAAAATTAAAAAATACAATAAGATATGAGTGAGAAATGTACAATTATGAGTGAGTAATGTACAACTGTGAAATGTACAAACATGAAATGTACAACTCATATAGTTCGTGTTTCTGGCAATAAGCAGTTCAGTATCTGTGTCTTTGATCTGGTGATCGGCAGCAGGGCCATGTCCCACACTCAGGGTTTGACCTAGGGGTGTTGGAAGCATCGAAAGGGAAGCTCTGAATTCTAATCAGAAAAGTGAAATCCAGTGTTACATCCTGTGTTTTTGTAACTCTCTCTGTATAAGGAGCAGATCACAAAGTCCCAATAAAATGCTGCAGCCCACATCTTGATCATTGCTTCCAGTGTGAGGCTGTGCAGTGAGCGGAGTCAGAGCTTGAGTCATCTTAGAAATCACATTGGAGGAGATGATTCAAGAGCTGGATTACATGAAAACTGAATATAACGGTGATGGAAATTATATATCAAGTCTAAGAAAATGCAGGAAACATAAGGCCCTTAAAATTCTTACTGATGTTGAATAATTTGTTTCACTGCATCTGTGGTGTTGTTCGTGAGCTTTTTAGTAGGTAATTTATAAAGGACCCTCAATGCTGCTTACACACAACCTCCTCTAGGTGTGGAATCACATTGATTTTTTTCCCCTTCCACTCATAAAAATAGGGGATCAAAGAGGGAATTTGTTTTCAGTGTACTACAGTGTAACTCACAGCAAACTCTCAACTACTGAGTGAGTGTAAAGCCAGCTTGTCTGCTTTGCTTCCCTCTATAAAAGATGAAATATAGAAATATAGTACATTTAAAACCTAACATGGAGCTTTTGGCTTGTTTTTTCCTTCTACACTTTTACACTAGCATATTTTTTGTTTGCAAAAGAGTTATTTCTGTGATATAAATTACACCAAAATCAGAAGAAAAGCCTCAATGGCTTTGTTGTAATTTTGTGCAGTCTCTAGAGTCTGATTTTAGTATAATTTATGAGAAAACTGCTTAGGCTATTCTTTAGACTGTTTTGGAAAGGATAGTAAATAAATACAGTGGTTTACTTAAACATAGTGATTTTGTGTAATCATGAAAGAATGTTTCTTGTATGACTGTAGAGCAATTTTCCCATTTTTCTAACCTTAAAAAAAATTTTGGCTGATTGTAAAATAAATCCAGAGATAATTTCGTCACTCATTTGAAAAGGATCCTGAATTAGTCTAATGGGAATTGCAGCTTAGCAAGATCTTTTTACACTTGTATAAATCCTCAGGCTTAGTAGTAAAATCTCATTTCAGTATTGAAAGCTTGATGGTGATGTTGTGTTGCCATGGAATCAAGCAAATGGGAAAAATTTTGGAATGCCCCGAAGGAACAGACTTTCAGAGCTGCATGTGCTCCAAAAAGCCCAAATACCGCTGGGTTTTCACTTCCAGAAAAGGGAGATTCTCTCCTGCTTCCATTGAAGCCAATGGGAGGCTTGCCACTGATCTCAGTAGGAGCAGGAGCATGCCTGAGTTTTGCAATCCATCTTTTTAAAGTCCTTAAACTGAAGTGTTTGCCGTGCCAATGAGTCCGGGGAGGTGATTTGCATATGATGGCAAATGAGCAGAACCCTGGCTTTGTGTGAATAAGCTGCTGACCACATTCGTGCGTAGCAGCCTGCAGAGGAGAAAGAGCTGGCAGGACTCTTTTTTTATAAAATAATGATTAGTCCTTCCTATGTTTAAATTCCTCATGAAGCTTCCAGCAGAGTAAAACAAAGTACCTGTTTGCTGGACAATTCTGTGCAGAGGAGGAGGGAGCAGGGCCAAGGGGACTTCTTTTTACATCGGCTCTGCCCTGGCTCTGTTCTCTGAGCTCATTCCCAGCGATTCCCATGATGTCACTTTTAGTAATGGAGACATGTTTACAAAAGAGTACACAGCATCCTCTTTAAAAAGAAACTTTCAACTTGGGGAGCATTACAAAAGTTAGGAAACCAAAAACTGTGTGAGGAGGGAGTAAAGATCCAGACAAAGGTTCTTTGTTTGCAGTGACCGAACTTGACCTCACATGACTGTGAACAATAATGAATATGCAGTTTGGCAGTGGCAGAACTCAGTGTCAGCACTATTGCCTTTGGTATACAATATATTAAGAGCATCTGAGAGTGGCAAGTGGCCACAAAATGGGGTGATAAGATTGTATGTAAAAATGCTTTGGGTATACTTAATATCTCCTTTCAAGACAAATGATTTTTTCTTTTCTATTTCATCCCCCTTATCTTGAGAACAAATACAAAATTCATTAGGAGTACAGTGACTCTCTCCTTTGAAATATATTGTGTCTGTGTAATTTTGAAAAGATAAGGGCATTTTAGCCCAAGCTGCTCCTAGCTTTTCCCTTGAACTTGTTACATTACTACAAAAAAGGCTTTTGTTTTAACAGAAGGATCCAGTATAACTAACTGGGTTAAAACCAGGATAACTAACTCTTACACTTCCAAACTTAGCACCATTTTTCTATCAAGAAATTACACACATAGTTGTGTTTTGTACAAATCAGAAAATCCTAACTATCCAAAGGGATTTGGCAGTATTTTAAATTTAGCAATGAGGAATGGCAGAATTTGGAACAAGATTCTCCCATAGTCGTGCCTTGAGCAATTATCTGCCATAACAATGCAGGCTTGCCCCTGCTTCTGTGAGCAAGGGGAATGTATTATAAGGGTGGTTGCACTTTTCCACTTTTGTTTCTTGAGGGTATTTACAAAGCTGACATTCTATCCAAGAGCTGATTTTATGTAAAAAACAACAGATGAACAACTAATTTATGGCATATAGGCCCTAAATACTGTGGGATATTCCAAATTATTGTCCATTTGTAAATCATTAAAAACTGGTATGTGTGGGGGACTCTGGTGTTTAAAGGATACATTGCATTTGCAGGTACTTCAAGTTTCACTAATAACTTTATTGTCAAGCCAAATAAACTTATGCTTGTTGTCAATTTCTCTGCAAAAAGCAAAGACTTTCTTCTCATCTAGCTCCCTCTCCAGGAATCCAGAACTGCTTTCTACCCTTCCAAAAAAGAAAGCAAGGAATATAATAGAAAACAGAGAAATCTAAGAGCTAAGGGCAGTATGGGCCATTTTGAAAAAAATGGCATTTAATAGAAAAACCACAAAATCGTGATCTTATCAAATTTGCTGTGGCTTTTCCTTGAGGCACAGAACAGTGATTTTTTCTAGAATAACACAACCCCTAATTAATATGAGGTTCTAGGCAAGTGTTTCATCAGTATCTCAAAAGGAGGCACTTTTCACTGCTCAGGATTGCTCTATTGTGCAGCTGTTGGCTTTAGAAGGACTTGTCACATCTTGTAAAGTACTGTAGATACTGGAAGCTGGGATCACAGACAGCTCTTTCAACAACTGTGCACAAGAGGCTTTGCAACAGATTGTGTGACCCAGGTGTTGAATTACATTATATCCCACCCCTCCCCTCATTTTCAGGTATTTGGGACCTTAATCAAGGCACTGCTGGGGGGACACTTGGAAGAGTCTTAATCCCTTTGCAGTGAAAGACACGAGATCTGATGGTTGGGAAATTTCCACCGAATTTTGGGGACATCTTCTGAAACAACCTGGGAGAGTTATGAAAGTGTCTGGGCATCATTTCTGCTCTGATGCAATGGTCCTCATGCATTTTGCCATATATTCCACTGCAGGCTTTACACTCCCAATCCCTTATGTGATTATCTTATAGAGATGAACAGAGAGACACCTACAAAGGGCAACACTCCCTGCTCCCCAGTTTATCCAAGCAAACAAAATAGATTTGCTGATTTTGGCTTTGCAAAAAGCACAAAGGAACTAAAAATCCCTATAGATGTCTAGATATATTTCCTTTGTGTAAGTCAGTTTCACTAAAAAATAGGTCTCCAGGCTTTAGTTTACCATAGATATACATAACTGATTTTATGTAACAGAAATTTTATCTATGAACACAATCAACAAAAAATCAACTATAAATGTTGTCTCAGCACGACAAAATTAACTGAGAACCCTGACAAAAAGCTGGTTTTTGCTTCTGGCCTTCTCTCTGCACTAATCTGGCTACACCAGTTGTTACATTCCAATTCTGACACTCAAGTCATGTTGAGCAATTTTCCCACAGTGTGTTTTCCAAACAAAGGCATTTTTCCCACTCCCACTTATGTGTCTCTTGCATCTGGGAACTGCAGAAAAATGTCCTTAAGTCCTAAGATCCAGCCAACCATTGAACTTGTATTACAATGATAGATTTAAAAAACTGTGGGTGATCATTTGACCAAAACTATACCAACTGACCCAGCAAAAGTATGCTTTTTCAGTTACTAAATTACAGATATTCAAATCATATCATGATAAAATCTTACACAGGTTATTTTTTCACTGTTTGAAGCATAACCTAATACTCTCCTAAGTACCTTATACCTTCATGAGAACAGAAATCTTTTTATTTGTATACCCTAAACTCTTAAATTGCCTAGTTATTTCAGGATATTCACCTGAAGTGGCAGAGGCCTTGGAAAGGTTATAATCTCTTTCTAGAAGATGATGTTTTTGCAGGTCCTGTCTTTCCCCTTTATAAAACAACAGAACATATTACTAACTTGGTATTTCACATATGACCAGCCATTGCTTCCAGAAACTTGCATGAGTCACAGCATGACAGGCTGGATGCATAAAGCTGCTTGTGGGCTAAGTCACCCCACAGCTCTTTCAGATTTAGGATAATGGAGGATCATATATGCTGACTTTATTCTTACTACACTTTCCCCTTTCATTATTTCCACAGCATGAATAAAGCAAGAGTGGTTTCTGGAGAGTTCTGGTTTATTTTACCTTTACCTACAAAGAGAGACTAAATATTTCCAGAAGCAAAGTACCCCAGGCTGTTGGACAGGGATGATTTGAGCCAGGTCTTTTGAGGGAGAGAAGTGACTGGTGCCTTTGTAATCAACTTCATGTCATCAAATTAACCTGAGGTACAAGTGAGGATTATATCAGATTTTGGCTTTAAAAGCCCTGTCTTTCAGAGACTCAAAGTTACAAAGAAAAAACATTTCATCCACCATAAAAAAATTGAGCAAATTTGAGCACCTGTTTATCAGCATAATTTACTGAAAGTGTCACAGTAGTTCAGGTAAACTAGAATTGCTGTTAACAGGCAATAGAACCCAGGCTCAAAGGCAAGAAGAGGAGCCCCCTGAAGCCACAGTGCCTTATTTCTTCTGAGGAAAAACATTAGCAAACTGCAGATAACCACCTCTGCATTTTGTGACAGAACTTTTTAATTAATGTTATGGATTGACTAGACTGGTACAATAGAATCATAGAATCTTAAGGGTTAGGAAGGAACATTAAATGTTTTCTAGTCCCAAGCCCCTCTACCATGGGCAGGGACCTGTCCCAGCAGACCAAATTGCTCAAGGCCTTATCCAACCTGGCCTTGAACTCTTCCAGGATTGGGGCATCCACAACCTCCCTTAGCGTCCTGTTTCAGTATTTCACCACTCTCCCTCTCTTAGGAAAGTGAAGAACATTTTCCTAATATCTAACCAAAGTTTCTCCTCTTTCAGTTTGTAAATATTATCATGATAATAATAATTAGTAATAAATAAATGTTATAATAAATAGTAATTAGTAATAATAAATGTTATATTTATATTTGTATTATAAAATACAAAAACTAATGAGCAGACCAGTGCACTTGGAATGTGCATTCAGAAATCTGCTTTAGTGGTCAAAATATATTGGGCATGCATTTGCCTATGGGTCTTTCTTGCAAAAAATGTTCTTCTCATCCTGAGCTACTGCAGTGTCTCTGAGATTAAACTGAGCTTCCCCAATCAAGCTCAGTTGTGTTTCCCCACCATCTTTTTTCACAAAAGAACTTCCTGTGCATTTTCACCTGTGACATTGCTCAGATATATTTTTGTGAATAGTTAGTGTTTAGCATATATTACATGACACATGCTTAGAATGTGCTAATTAAGTTAATGCATAAAAAATACTTAGGAAGCACCAGCCAGATCAGAAACTGGAGAAAGCTCCTGTGCACTTAGCAAGTTATTTCTGGAACAGCCTTCCAAAAGAGGTATGTTGCAAATATCAGCCCCAAGTCCAACCTAAACTGTGGCATCATCTGACACTTTTGACCATTCCTCATTTAGTTTCAGCTTTTCTGGTAGATCATTAGTATGTATGGACCAGGAGGTACCATCAGCAATCCTACCCAGTATGATGAAACATGAAGCAAAATTTCATAGCTTGTTTACCCAAGCAATACCTGCTACTAAAAATAACTTGGTTACTATATTTTAACTAATACTTCAAGGACTGGCATCGATACCTTATCTGCTTCTGATCAGCCCTCAAAGTAAGAGCCAATATATTTTGAAATATTATTTATTTTCCAGTCTAGGCATTTTTAAATCTTGTAAAAAGGCAGATGTGGAGAAAAAATCATCCATGTCTGTACTTAGAATATTTGGAAGCAGAACAATGCACAGTTAAAGAGTCAGTCATTTTGCAACTTTATGGTCAGTAGTATGATCCCCTTTGTGTGTCTTTGCTTCTCTGCTTTTTCTATTCCTCTGGGGACCCTATGCAGATGTTTCCTGACCTTAGATATATGTGATATCCCTGTAGTCATTCAATGTTCAGAATTTTAAGAGGCTGCATAAGGAGTGCATTTTCAGAGGACCACATTATAAAATATATCCTGGTGGAGCCCTCCAGTGAAGAAGTGCCTTAAATGTAACTTGTGTTTGCTATGGGAATTCAAATGAATCATTTAGAAAGGTGTTAAATTAAGGATAGAGAAGGAAAGGAGGTAATGTTATAGCTAAAATATTTTAAATGCCAACTGTATCTACAATCCTTCAGATTTAAAGTTTCATTTTTGCTAAACTGAGATTTCTTTTCTTATCTGCATTCTCTTCAATTTCCTCCATTTTACACTTCATTCTGCATTTAGTACAATGTCCAGGATATCTTTACTCTTTCCTCAGTACAGATCCTGACTTAGCCTAATTAAAATTAAATACAAGAAAAAGAGCTAAAACAGTAAACTTAGTATAAAAAAAACACCAAACCCTCTTTTGGATGTTGTATGAATGTTGTATGTTGTCTGATCTCTTCTCTGTCTAAATGTTTGTATTTCAGCTTGTATAGCCTGAGATCCTTGGGGCAAAATCATAGCATGGCAAAAGCCAATAGCAAATCTCCCCCTTGACCAGGAAAGCTGCATCACAGTGGTGTGTGGTACAAATATCACAAAACTTACATACTCTATTACAGTACAACCACAGGCACTTTGTGAGCCCTACCTGAGCTTATACTCCACACTTCTGTATTAACATAACTTACACAGGGAGCATTAATTAATGTAAAATTAATTCAGCCGAGAGTAACCTCTGAAAGCAGGCTCACACTATCAGCTGTGGCTTGTGCAGGACACCTGAGGGAGCTGCAATCTATGCATCCTTACGTAACAGGCATTAAGGAGCAGTTACACAACTTAATGCAAACACCACCGGCAGATGAAAATCCATGGCACACACAGGATCTTGAGTAATCATCAAAGCAGTGCCAGAAAGTAAATTCTACCTGCAGAAAACAGGGGTTTGTGTTAAATCCATTTCCTGGGATGCTCTGTAGTTCTGTTGCTGGTGGCCTTAATAGTCTGCCACAAAGTGGATTTTCATTGGGAAGTTTTTATCCTTCAAAACCTGTTAATACAAACTTTGACCAACGCTGCCAGAAAATGTGTGTGCAATTCAACTCATATCTTTACTGACTGCAATAATAAACTTTTGGTCTAAAACAAACAGTTCATTAGCAAACAGATACTTTTGTGCACTGAGGTTACTTGGGCCTCTCTCCTCCTGTCATCCCATTTTTCACTCCCTGTCCAGACACTTAGAGTTTGATGTCTTCATGATGCCAGGGCACTGCAACTTTCTCAGATTTAGTACAGGGGTAGAATATACTCCATTTTTTAGTGCACAAAATTTATTAGTGTACTTTAATTAAAACTGTTAATTCTGGCAATACTTTAATCTCAGAGGTTAATTTAGGTTGTAGGGTATGCCTAAAGTCAGGCAGGTATGGCTATCCACACCTCTATTCTAAACTCAAGAAATGGTATCTGTTATCTTTGCACTACTTTCAGAATGTTTTCTAAAGTTGATCTGATTTCTTGATAAATATGTTTCATTTTTAATTAAAGAAGCATTCCAAGGCCCACTTTAGATACTTCACAGTGCAGAAGTTGAAGTGCTATACAAAGTATTCTATGGGACAGACTCTGTTCCCTTTTACATCAGTAGAGATTGGGATGACTCCAGATTTCCACTGGTGTAACAAAGTAGATTATTTTTCCTAAGCCAAGAAGAACAGGGATGGCAAGACATAACTGTGGTCAGAAATTCTATTTGAAAGATGAGTAGTTTATCACAGTTTAACTAGGTGACATCTTTAGAAAACCCTCAAGTCTTTAAAACACCATACTGCCTCAGATAAGACACAGGTGGTTTCTTTTAGTCTATGGCATTGCTTGCTTCCTTGGCTCATGAGTTCATAATGGACAAAGAGGTGATGTTTTTGAATCAAATAAATTTAAACAGCAATAAAATAATAATTCTGAATACTAAGGCAGACAGGGTTGGACTGCATTAAGGAGAATAGGAGTGCTTTAAGAAGTTTGGAGTTTACCTTTTTCACAGCCTGATAAAAGTCCACCCATCCAACTTTTCTTCTAACCTACCAGTTTACTTGCCCTGACAAGTATCCTGTTTTAGTCTTCCATCTCTCCAAACGCAATCACTTGGAAATGCTGAAATAAATGCATTGAATCCCTGAAAAGCCTACCCAACAAAGCCCAAAGACCAGGTTTAAGAAGACTTGAGCCTTCCTTGTTCACTTTTTCCATTTTATTCCCACCTCTCAAGAAAACACACCATTCCTTTGGGATTTTTTGGTTAAAACTGGTGGCAAAATTTTTTGGTTAATGCTGGTGGCAAAATATATCCCTCTCATCAGGGAGGTGTGCATTGATCTAGAGAGGGGAAATGATCCACCTGAAAGAGAATTCCTCATCAGGCATCACACTGGAACAGCTGTGGTGGCAGTGGGAGGGTGTGAGGAGTAACTGAGGGAAGGGCAGGAGCTGTGCAGAGGAGCAGAGCCATTAGAAGCAGTGTCTGAGCTGTGCTCAGGCAGTCACATCCCATTGCTTGTGAGGAGTAGCATTGCTTCCTGTTATTGAAGGAGAGCATAAACATGAGGGAGGGAGACCCCCAGAATGAAAACAGACTTCATGGAGAATGATGTCAAATTGTGGCTTTAAAAAGTACATCTTTTACATGATTATCCAGGTTGGGGTTTAATTTTTGTTTTCTGGGAGTAAAAAAAGGAAAATAGCTTAAATACTGATAACGTATTTTTCTCTCATTTAAATTCCCAGTTTAAAAACAGATAAACATAACCAGTTTGTTTTCATGCCAACAATTCAATTTATCAAAATATATTTGTATTAATTCCCTAATTAAAATCGCATTGCATTTGTCAGAACCCTTTAGGCAACAGTAATGTCAATGGGATTAATCACCAAAGCATTCTTTTCTTGATCAAGGTGTTTTCCTGAAGTATTGCTATAAGGTACATCCAATTCAGCCATGCTTGAGAACACTGTAATTGTGTTTGACAGGAACATCATTCTTTCTTTAATGAAATAGGTTTCCAAAGTGGTTTCTACTACCTACAGTTTGGAAACCAGTGTGCTGCCATATAGGATGGCTTCTTTCCTTGCCTACTATTGGCAAACTGCCATTTTATCTCTATATGTTCAGTTAGACCTCTGCTTACAAACTACAAGATCTATTAGTACTGAAAAAATCTGGGAAATGTGATGAAGCATTTATGTACCATCTTCTGACCTTCATATCTTAATTTTTAAAGTGTTCTTTGTACTGGTTATTCCACAACTGTCTGTCATCTACAACATCCTAATTGTATTGTTTTAACTGACAGGTACATACAAACATCATTCCACAGAGTTATTTTTAATCAGGGATTTCTCATGTTCAATTAAAAAATACTAAAGAAGGGACATATAAAAAGATAACTGCAAAACAGGCAGTGATTCAGAAAAAAATAAGGCTGCTCTGCTTCACATCTCTCCATTCTAAGACACCTGAGAAACATTTATTTTCTCATTTATTTTCTGCAAGTATCCTGAGTACTGTATGGAACCTCTCACTGTATTTTCTTTTATGCAAAAAAATATAACAAAATAACCAGTGCATTACCATGACCTGCCAATCCAGCCACATATGTATGTGATCATGAGAAAGGACATATATGAAATCTGCCTGGATAAAGAATGATTCATAGAGGGGAGGTACCCAGGAGAGGTGCCAGGGATGATCTCTGTCCTCTGCTATTTTATCTGTCTTGCTGAGGCAGTTACAGCTGCCATTACTGTGATACCAGAATATATAAGGGCATACAGCTGTTCTTACAACACTCAAATGGGATGGACAGATAACATGGGTTATCCTGGGTCAGAAGCTTGGAGTAGATCATTGCACAAGCTTCACATGCTTTTGGTGGGTAGAAGGTGTTTATTGACCATTCCTATATAAATCATCACCTAATCTCATTCCCAAAGCATCCAATTGTTTCTCAAGCATTCATGCTAAAATAGTCAAGAGGTCCCATCTTGGAATGGGACTGGACATGAACCAATGGCTGAAATGACTTGTGGCAACTTCTTTCAGTGCACAACAACTGCTCTTCCACTATGATTGTCAAGATAAATATATTCCATAACAAGGCTTCTAAATGTCCATTCCAGTCAATCATTTTAATCACAGGGTGCTGAGTAAGACTGTATTTCCCCCATTGTACATGTGGTCTTAAAATTCTAATTAGATGAAGATGTTAAGCTACTCATGCCTCTAGGTTCTCACAGTTTGCTTATCAGATCATGCTTTAAGGCAACATTACACCTGAAACTGATTTGGAAGCAAAACCTCCCTGTTTACATTCATGAAGAAGTAATCTCCAAACTATAAATATATGAATATGATCTTGTTAATTTACTGAAGCCAGCAGTGACATCTCTGCATGGGACACTGGCATGGTACCATCTACTCTGTGTGATGTAAGTTGAGTTTGATGATTGATGTCACCTGGTAGCTTCTCCTGTAGAGGTACCCAATGCTGCTGGGCTGAGTAACACAGTAGCCCATAAATTCTATACAGGTGCTTTACCACAAGTGGAGGAAAAATGTTCTTTACACAATTTTTTATTTTTCCCAGTCAGAAATTTTTGGTGTTTTTATACTTATGTTTATCTGTAAAATGGCAGAATACTTACCAACCTGGTAGGATGTTGGGTAGGATAATTAGCTGTTATTTTGAGATGCTCTTAGACTGATGAATGTTAAGTCCTGCAAGAGAGAGAAGTATGTGATCCACTGACACTTGATTAACACACACCTGTGTCATCACCTCTGCAGCCTTTACAGCAAGAAACAAGCAAGGCTGGATTGCTCAATTAATAACAGGTTTGATAACACCTGTCAATGAAAAGTAATGTGTCCCATATGTTGACATGTTTTCCATTAAAACACCTCATTTTACAGTCCCATCCAAGCATTTTTCATCCAGTTCCATCTTTCTAGCACAGTGGATTACTATATTGCCAGTCTTTTGGAAGCTGGGCTAGATGGCCTCTATGGGTCCTTTCCAACCTGAACTATTCTCTAAGCCAATTCAAGTTCATGCTCAATAAGCTTAGGCAGCATTAATTTGTTTCAGACTTCATGATAATGCTTTTAAAATAATTTCACTAAGACAACTTATATATTTTTATTCTTGATTCTAAAGCCACAAGGGTATGTTGTAGCTACCTAGAAAAATCCACATGACAGAAAACCTGAAAGCAATAAAGGTACCAAGGAAAAAGCATACAAGAAAAATTATCATGAAGTTCCAGAGCACCAAATGTGCCAAAGACAAATTCTGCAGCAGGACCATTGCAGCAATATAGTGAAGGATGTTTTCATTCTTTTCATTTTAACTTTTACTGGTGACAATTCAAGGTTAATGAAAATCAGAGGGGTTGTACTGGAATGGATTTTAACAATGTTAGAGAGTTTCATACAATGCACCCACTCAGGTGACTTTGGAAAGCTTCCACCTTTCATATCTTCATGCTGAAATATCTTGGCTATTTCACTGTAACCAATATGAGCTTTAAGACTCATTTAATGCATTAACCTTAATATGGTGCAGTCAGATGTAGGAGCCAACCAAATCAAAAGTGTTTTAAACAGTTTTTAGTAGTGTCTTGCACTAGAGCTGGTTGGATATTTTTGCATGAAAGAATGAATGGAATTATTGCATAAAGTTAATCTTTATGGGGAGCTTTTCTTGTTAATCATCTCTCATTTAAATCTAAAAATAAGAGCAATTTTGTCCCAATCACTTGCTGAAAAATGAAGATGTCAGCTCAGAAATTCTGCAACACTTATGGAGAAAGAGGATGAGCTCACAGTTCAATAGCAATAGCTTGATATCAACAATATCATTGTGTTTCAGGAGAGATGCAGTCCAAAGGCAGCATCCTGCCTTCATTCTCCTCTCCATGTCAGGATCTTTGTCTTACGTTCTGGAACATCTGCCCTGGTGTAATGCTCCTTGAGAGATTTTGTCTGAGCTAGGAGTCCATGCACCTAAATGCATCTCCCAAGGTCTCTGCAGTAATATTTCTGAATAGAAAAGATTTTCAGTTTTCTCTCTTTGAAATCTGTGGACAAGTCTGTGATCACAGACAAACTTTTCTCTGTTCTCTTTACATGGACACCATTGTAAACACACAGAGCAAAATTTCCAATAAGTTTGGACATGCAGGGCAGTTTGAGGCAGAAAAGCACAAATATGTTATATTAATTAATACAAATTAAAGTCCTGACCCTCAAACACTTATTGAGCTGAATGGTTCCCTCTCAGGAGAGGAATTTCAGTGATGCTGAAGAGGCCTGTGACATATGCATTACTCACATATGGTGCAAGGCTGGAAATCTACTTCCATTTCATTATGCATGTGTGGTTTCAGCTGTCCTAATTGCAGGCTCACACAGACACACACATTTTGGCTTTCCAGCAGAGGGGGTAACAAAAACCTCCAGCCATTCAGCACCAGTGTAACAGCAATGTACTGCAGCAGACACCTCTCCACAGCAACTGGGATGAGCTGGTGGCTGCTGCTGTGCCATCTTCAAGCCAGCACTTTCCAGGGAGAGGAAACAAGGCAGAATGAAAGCTATGAGGAGTTCTCACATTTTCACATCTGCATATCTTAGTGTTCATAACATGCCTTTGAAATTTCCATTTCAACACCTGGATATTCATTTTGGAAAGAATAATTTGAATTGCCATTGAAAATGCAATGGCAATAATAGACAAGATAGGAGGATAGACACAGCTCACTCCAAATCAGAAGATTAATTATTTAGTCTTCTTAAATTTATCCCTATAAGAAATTAGATAATTACATATTACCTAGGAAAATCCAGTTGCTGATATATCTAGTAGATACTCAGATGACGAAAACAGACATGGTGCTAATCAAGTGGGAAAGCCTGAAATAGCAACACAGAAAACCATTGTGGGTTCTTAATCCAGAGGAGTTAACCATCTGGGGCAGTATTGCATACCTTGTGACCACAATTGTAGCCCCAGCTGTAGCCTGAGAGGAGCTGTGATTCTGCCTCCCTGGGCATCTGTGAGACCTGCAAGGTCTGCAAGGTAGCAGGTGGTGCTCTGGTACAGTCAGAAGGGGTGATCATTTGGAGGATTTTTTTAAAAAGCATTACTAGCACAAAACTGGAGTGGATTTACAGGTCTCGATATAAATGATTTGCCACACCTTGCTCTTTCATCTGCTTTGTCAGTGCCTAGAAAAATTGTCCTAAGTCCTGCTGAGTCCTGCTAATACTGAGGGGTTACTGAGAGGCTGAGGAAAAGTTGAACTGGACTGAAGGGCCAACACAGGGGGTGAGCTTCACCCAGGTAAGCCTAGATGTTTGTATCTGTCTCTCACACTAGGAAGAAACATTCATTTCTAGGGCACAGACCTTCTGATCCCAGAGCAGATGCCTCAAGCATCCAGGTGCATCATTCACAACAGGCTTTGAAGGACCCAGTTTCTCTGCACTGAATATAAAATTTAAGTTGACTGTTCCAAACACAGACAAACCATTGACTTCTAATCATGCCAAACCCCATCCTAGCTGACCACCCTGATAGTCTGGTATTGGAGCAAATCAATGAAGACTTTATCTAGATGCACAGGACTCATAGGAAACCCTGAGATATTTGTAGTTACCCAGTGCTACAGCTCAAGGAAGTCAGAGCCTGGACTTTGAAATATAAACAACTTCAGAGTGCTCATCAAAGGCTTTAACCAGCTCAAATCTCTGCCAACAGAACCTTGCAGCTCCATCTTCCCTGCAGGGTTGCTTCTGTCCTTGGAGAAGACATTAGTCCTCCCAATGAGGATATCCGAGGCTCTCACTGTGATGGAGTTAATTGTAGGTAACCTGCTGATGTACAATTAAATATGCTCACCAGCACAATTTGTGGGGTGCATGGTATGCTTTGCTATGCCAAGTAAAAGGATCTGACAGTGGACAGGAATAAATACCAGCTTGTACTGCAGGAGATTAGTGATCTGAAGCACCTGCTGTGTGACAGAGACATCCAAGTTTAGATGCCAGTTCAAACAAAGTCCTTTAAAGAAGGATGTTTCGTCATGCAGTGTTAGGAAGTACAATTCTTCCTTAATCAAAATTAAGGAGTAATTTTTGAATATTTGCTTTTAACTAGAGACCAGAG
Organism: Ammodramus savannarum pratensis; assembly: GCA_020466415.1. Lineage (NCBI taxonomy): Eukaryota > Metazoa > Chordata > Aves > Passeriformes > Passerellidae > Ammodramus > Ammodramus savannarum. The sequence continues at coordinate 7,961,707 of JAHXMQ010000566.1, read as the reverse complement.
GAGGAGTGAGTAGAGCTGCTAATCCACCCAGTGTGCTACAAATATTGTAAGAAGAGACAATTCTCCTGGTAAGAGGACTGAAAGCTAAAAATACAAAGCAGAAGCTGAAGGGCAGCCAAAAGCACAGGGTGATATTCCATGTCTGTGGTCACACAGCTGGCCTGTGCCCAGGGCCTCTAGAGGTTGTGGGGGAAAAAAGTGTTGCATGGAACACTTGATGTCTTTCACTGTCCTAAATTAACATGAAGCCATAGTTCACCATCAGTGCAAGGGCAGAGCTGGCAGAATCTGCTGCTGAATGACTGATCCCACCACCACCAATGCAACCAGCAGTGGGAGTGGATTTGGAGCAGTCTCCAGTTGAATCAGAAAGCTGTTTTACAGAAACCATTGCAGAAATCAGGAGAGATCCAAGGAAAAGCACCAGTCCTTCCTGAACTGGACACACAGATCTGGAAAGGGGCTTTGTACTACCCCAAAGTTCCCCAATTTCTTGCAGGCTGAACATAAGGTGATGTAAAAAACAGAAATATGTTCTACGTAATATGACAGAGTCTTTCTGTCTTCCATACCTTACAAAACTTAACCAATACAAAAACCAATACAAACAAACATACCTTAGCTGAAGAACCTTGATGGGAAAGCCAAGGGGAAATTACGTCCTCCCAAAAGTTTCTGGAGCTGTCAAAGATACCCAGAGGCTGAAAATACATGAGAGACCCTCAGTGAGCACTCTGAGTTTCAGAAAAAAATCAAAAATATTTTGTTCAAGTCATTTCTTCAAAGTTAGGATCAAAAATGAAGCAGCCAAATGAAAAAGAAAACAAACAAAACCCCAGAAACCCCAAAACATCAAAGTACTATGAATAGAATATGAAAAATCCAAGGAAACTGCACAATGTATGTGATTCCCTTGCAGAGCTAGCACCTGGCCTGTACGTACTTGAACATACCAAGATTTATTCCTATCCATGGACTACACAATGTATTTATGTTTGCAATTGATGTATTGCACAATGTCATGAATAGCAAAGTAATAACAGAGAATAAGTCAGTTTCCTTGGCACCAGGTTCTGGATAGCACTAATCTGCAAATAGCACATGACTCATTGGCAATTCCCTTTCACATGCCAATTTAAAGAGAATTATATAGAAATTCATATTCTGCCCACACAGACATCTACATCCTGTTCAGATAACCAGTTTATACACTGTGATGTGTACTTCTACTAACCTGAGTCCTGATTATTAACCAAAAACAGTTACCAGAGAAGGATGAGCATGGCCTAAGTGAAATCCTATCTTTAGGCCATTACATCTAAGAAAAACTGTCATCACATTAAAGCAGACTATAACCTTTAGGTGAATTAGCAGCTACCTGTTTTACACGTGGGAGAGAATTAATTTTTTCCAAAAAGTAGGTAGCAGGCAATTTATTTTGGAAGGGCTGAATGCTCTCAGTGTTAAGATCCTAGGACTTAAGCTACCACTGTGGGCTGTTTCAAGAACAGCACAAGACATTCCAACACATCACAGGAGGATTCCTGGCCTCCATGGCATTCAATCAAGAAATGTCTCTGTTCCAAGCCTTGCTTTTCATTGTTCTTTGTAAGAACAACACAGGGAGTAGAAATTTAGCACAGGAGAGGCAGGTGGTGGATGCAACACACTTCCAGACACTGCCTAGTTAATTACAGCTATGGAATCATACTCAATTGTAGTGTGAGCCAAATAGATTCCAGGCTTTTTTAATTACTTGTTGCTATATTAATGTTACTTCTATATTGGTTAGAAAAGCTGTGACTCAGAAAAGAGCCACCACAAGAATGACAAGTATTTCAAACTGCAAAGAAATGCACTGGTCTTTCCTGATGCAGATCCACCAAGTGGTCAGGTGGTGAAAATAAAAGGGAATCTTAGGGCAGATAAAAGAATATTCTACTTAACTCATGCATGTTATTAAATACCTATTAAGACATGAGTAGCAGAGAATCTTGTGCGGCGGGGGGAAAATTGCTGAAGTCAGATCTGCTGTGCGAGTGGTTCAGGAATACCAGAACCTTCTAAGCTGGGAACTGCAGTGAGTAAATCCCCTCTGTCTCTGCATGGCTGACTCCTGTATCCCAGGTGGGTGCTTAGCTCAGGGTGTATCACACTCACAGCTCAACACACACACACCAGGCTGCACCTCTGGCTCTGCTCAGGACAATGTGCCTGCACAGCCATGCACACACTGAAGAAGTGCCTGAACCCCCTCTCTGGTCTGCCCTAAGAGCAGATTCCCCCCTGCTTTGTGCTCACTTGGCTTCCCATCTTATTTGTTTTTTTTCTCATTCACGTATCTGGTTGCATTTATTTTGCCTGTCAGTGTTTTTCAAAATCAAATGAATGCTATGCAAGAGCTGTGTCAGTGCAATGCCTACCCGGCAGGGTCAGGAAAATGGCAAGAGCCATCTGGCTAACAAGGATGAGGGAGAAGTGCAAACAAGAGCAGTTATGTCAGATACTTCCAGAAGCACAGACAAGGCAGGGTCAGAGAGACCAGAACAGTTAAAATCACTCAGGTCCTATCCTGAGCACTGCAGTAAGAACTCAAGAAATACTCTTGCAAATCATTCTGAATCTCAGGAGACTAAAAATGTATTAAAATTTTCCCTTGCATTGTGTAAGAAAAGGATTTTCACCTGAGAAGCAGATATAGAAAAGTCTTCTGTCTGTATCTCCTAAAGGTATCTCTCATTTTAGGGCAGAAATAAAAGCAGGATGCAGAGGCTGAGTATTCTTCCGATCCCTATCATCTGCTTGTTAGCTATTTAGAAACTCATTAACTTCCAAAAGAGACCTTGGCCCTAATTAATGCCTGGACTGATCAGCCTGCCCCTTCCTCCTTTACCTCTGCCTCTCAGAGCCTTCGATAATGATTAAAGGAAGCCACACTTCTTTTGTATAATTTTAAAAATGGCATTTTTTGAGCTATCAGGATCTGCACACAGCTGTTGAATTCAGTTCTGTCTTGGAGCTTACCAGACCACTCCAGAATTCTCCAGCTTGCTTTGGCACCCTAGTCCTTTGTGCATACCTGTATCACTCTTAAATCCTTCACTAAACCAGGCTCTGCAGTTTCCTTTCCTTGGCCTTTCCTGCAACAGAATCTGTTTTAACTGTGATTGAAGTCCCACCAAGGCCATTCAATCAACTGTATTGTTGGTGCTGATCCTGCAGTCTTTTTAACACTATCAATAAGAGGGAAATGAATAAAAAATGGATTAATTCCATCTTCCAAAATGATAATGTATTCTGCATGTAGATATGTACCCTCCATCACAGTGACAAAAAGAACTTATCAATATAATTGAAAAAGAGAACTCTTCATTTTAATTTCTGTCTAAATAGATGCAGTTAACACTCTCAAGTTCAATAAGTATGAGCACTAAAAGATAAACTGGAAAAAAAGAAAAATTAGAAAAATTAAAACTGCAAATCAGAAACACAGTCTTACTTGGGGTCTTATGCAGTTTAATGTCTCTGGCCAATACATGCAAATTATTTTTTATTTCTTGAATTTCTTCCAGTTTCTCAGAAATATATTTCACACTCATGTCTGCAGAAGAAAGTAAGGTTGCCATGCCCTGAAACTGGTCATTTTGGATGACTGGACATGGGGTGCTCTGCTGCACAGCCACAGGTGCACTCACAGTCCTCTTCCCAGGTAACTGTGATAGTCCTTATTCACCAAAATTAGAGGAAGCAATGCCCTTGCACATGGGCTATCAAAATAGTGAGTACAAGGGCTATAAAGTAGTAATACTACCCTAACAACTCTCTAATTAATATAATTAATGTAAATGTTACCTAAAGGCTCTTATCTTATTGTAGCTATGCCCACAGTGTTACAGGAAGGCAGACTGAAGCTATGATAATTCATTAGCATAATTATATATTAATTATAACCTTAGATTTCTTTTTCCAAAACAATGTTTGGAAAACATCATCACTACAGCAACAAGAATTCCAGCAAGAGTGAGGATAGTAAGCTCCTGAAGGGTATCCCACTAGTAGCAATTAAATTGTATTAAATTAAATTGCAATCAAAAGGTTTGTCAGCCTGGTAAACATAATAAAATATTTCAACAGAACAGGATGCCATTCCACACAAGGAATTTCTCAACATTATATCTAAGGGAGCCATGAAGCTAGGAGTCCATTTAAAATAACAGTCAGTGACCTGTTAAAAATGTTCTTGCTCTGGCATCCTTACCTTGAGTAGTCACATATTTACCAAGCTTGAGCCAAAGGTATGGTCAAACCACTGATTAAATATTTCCTGAATTCTACTGCTGTTTTCCTTAGGATTCCATACATGTGTTTACCCTGACCACATTTGCCTATTTTCTGCTTCTTTACATTCTCATACACAAATTTCCAATTTTGTATTCACTTTGTATTAACCAGTCCTTTGTATTCAAACACAATTTTATGCACACACTCAGGCATTTTCAATTTCTTAAAGACCAATCTTTAAAAAGAAACACACTAAATAAGTGTGTTTTCCCTAAGTAAAAAATTTAGTCTATATTACTCTTGGGAGAAAAGGTTTCTGCTTCAGAGAATTCTGTGGCAGAGAAAACTTTCCCAAACAAGAAGTGCTTTCCCAAACAAGAAGATTTTTTAAGCACAACTGATCAAATACCAGACCTTCAATCCTGAAGAGCACTGCAATATTTCCACATTCATTCTCTATAGAATTTGGTTTAAAAATGGAAATAATGAATTCTATGGAAATATAGATATATCCTAAAAATATACTTTCCTGATGGGATGGAGCATTATCTCCTTACCAGTTTTCATTTTTAAGTAACTTAAGGGCAACAGACCCTTTTCAGAGTGAGCACTGCTTTTCCAAATGGCCCTCTCTGCCAATATTCTCAGGGAATAACTCTAAGCTGCCCTTAGCAGTGCTGGAGGCTCCTGTACTTGCAGGATAAAGACCAATCTGAAGAATACATGGTGTCCTCAGCAGCCTTGTTGTAAAGTGTCACTTCAGACAAAGTAGAGTCATTGGAAAAAAGTACTTGGTGAAAGATAGGAGTTAATTTTTAAAAGGCTTTAGTGCATGACACTCAAAATTCAATAGATCTATTTGGCAAATATAGAGGAAGACACTTTTCCAGTGCTAATAATAGTGGAGAAAAGTCCATCAGTTTTGCAATCCTGAAAATAACTAGATTTAGATTCCTAACTAACTTTTTTTAAAAATATGAGTTAGTCATCTAAAATCTCTTAGATCAATTTTTAAAAGGTATTTGCATGCCAAGCTCCCTAGACCTAAGATATTTGCTCATAAACAGAAAGTCCTGCAGAGAATATCACATAATTTAAAATTTAAAAAAAGCATACTTGCCAAGCAGAAAACTCACAATTGTCAAGCACTTAAATAAATCATCAGCATGATTGATCTCAGTGACCTTTAATCCCAATGGCTCTTTTCCCAAGCCATCCAGGACACTCTGTCCAGTATGTTACATCTAAAAGATAATAACCATTGTAGATAAGATGGCTATATACAGCATTTAGATACAAATACCAGGGCTTGTCCCTTCACCTGAGCTACACTGCCCACTAGTCAGGATGCCCCCAACTTTGGCATGGACAGGCAAATAAGAGATAAGAGAACCAGAGGAACTGCCCCTCCTGTGTGCAAAATGAGAGGAAAGGACAGTCCACACCTCGGGGAAGGCAGGGGCAGTTCCCTTTGCATGGTGAGCTGCAGAATTCTCCCTGAGGAAGGCAGAGAAATGAAATATCAAGGTACAGTTTCCCTCTTCATGCTTTGAGCCCCTGGGGCCAGGCTGTACCTGACCTCCTCACTTCACTTCAAGAGAGCCTGGTTAGACTGAGACTAAAGGGTCCAGGCTGGCTGTGACTGTGCAGCAAAGCAGGAAGCACAAGAGCCTTTATTTCCTTCTCTTTGGATAGTCATTATTAAAATAGCTTTAAAAAGTGCAAACCCAGGGATGTATAACCTGAGATCACAGCAGCAGCCTGCTGCCAAGGAATCATGTTAGCTGACCACCACTGTCTGCCCAACACCAGCTCCTGCCTCCAGAGCCATTTCTGGCCCATGTCATAGTGCTGGTGAGAGGAGCAGAGGTGAAAAGCCAGCAGGAAACCACCATGGAAACCCTGCTCAAAGCAAAGGACTCTTGGAAGGAAATATTTACAACCAAAATTTCACACACAAGCATTTTTAAGTAGCATGGGCAAAGTCATGAAATGGAAGGAGACTGATGGAGCAGCAGTGTTTGCTGAACTGAGTGGAAGGGGTAGTGCACAGAGAGGTGGTGGGACAGGAAACATGGAAGGAGGTGGGAAGGTGAGAAAACCAGAAGGTGACATTACAGAGTAACACCTTCAGACATTGTGAGTTTAGTGCCATATTGGGCAGATCATAAGGGTTGCAATCACATGAGGAAAATGAAGACTGGGAAGTGGAGAAATGAACTGGTACAGGAATTCACAAAGCTGACTGAAAGGCTGGGGAGCTCAGCTGAGTTGGCTCCTGACAGGAGGTGCAGAAGGAAAGAAATATACAGCATTTGTTGTCCTAGAGAGGAGCATCTTTCCAAACTACTTGTTACTAGCCACAAGATTAAGGCTTGCAAGAGAAGCTAAAAAGGTCTGGATGATTGAACTTATTTCATTCACATCTGCTGTTCCTGAGTGATATAGGCTTTGATCTATTCTATTTTTACTTATCTACATTATTAGTTAACGAATGTATTGACAAAGATACAAGAAAATTATGTTTGCTCTCATATTTTACTTGCTTGCCACATTGAAATAGCAACACTAAATAATAATTATTATAGACAATGAAAATAACCAGAACAGGCAAAGGAAGGGTCCAAAAGATGGGCACCATTCAGAGGAGGGTGAGATGTCTTTTCATGAGTCACTTTGCCTTTCTGTGCCACATGTGTCTGTTTATAGTACATCACTAACACCATCTCCTGGCCAGTTGGTGTCTGGACTAAAATCTTTATGAAGGTCTCAGAGAGCCTGAAATGAATGGTATTGCAAACATAGAAAATGCCATTGTTGCCATATCTTCTCTACATTCATATCCACTGATTTCACCTATGCCCAAATAATACCATACCCACCCCCAGCATTAGATGTAGAGAATGAGCATTCCAACTACATTCTTTTTTCACAAAGGATTTCCAGGAAGATGTATCCAAATACTCTCAAATCAGCTTACATTTTCAGAACTGACTATTGATTGATGTATTTAGGTACATTTTGTTTTGGAGCCCACTGAGAAAAAACCAAAACTGATATTAAGAAAAAAGCTGTGAAAACAGATCCTTTCCTAGTATTTCAAGTTCAGCACTTTAAGCCTTACACACTTTCTGAAGCATCAATAATGTATCTTACCAGCCTATTGCTGTAAAAGATTCAGTATTCCCTGCTCTTCTTATTCTCTCTCTTTTTTTTTTTTTTTAAGATATCAAGACCATCCAGAGATGCAAAGAGTAACTCTTCAACTTCATGTGCTTTTGGTATATCCAAGCAGTCAGCAGTTCGAGGTCTATTTACTGAATTTATCCAGCTGTTTTCAAGCATTTAAACAAGGATTTGACATCTTCTTGATATTTCAAAATCTTACATATCTGTAGATGCCCTTTATATGTGTAGGGGCATTACTTTGGAGACTGCTCAGGGTTTATTGCTCCTATGTATCAATTGGCCAGACAACTTTCATTTCAAAATCACTTCAGAAATGACTCACGGCTCAAGGAGCTTTGGCTTTCAAGATCATATTTCCAGAAAAGAAATCAGAATCAGTAACTTGAATTTTTATATTTAAATTAATTCAGGAACATAAGGTCAACTTCTAATTTTAGCTAATCTTAGAATAAACAAACAACAGCAGAGCTTCCTGCGTCATTAACAGCATAATCAATCTGGAGTCTTGAGCACAGTCTGTCCTGGAGGATTGAGTGCTTGGAGCAGTGGTGGGTTATGGAGGAGAACAACTCTATGAATCCCTTGGAAGGTAATCACATTATTGTATTCCTGAGGGATTTTCATAAAAGGGAACTACAGTGTCATACTTTCTGGAATAGCTTGTAGGAAATACTACATGAATGCCATTGGTATCATAATTTCAAGCATTTTTATGACCACAGTGCTCTGTTCAGCCAGCTTAGATCGAAATGATGGTTTGCTGCAGACTATTTGCTCCAATTACATTACTGGAAGCTACATCAGAAGAGAAAAACTGTCATTTTAAGAGCTAGCAAATAGTACTTTTGCCCAGGATGGTTGAATTGATTTTGAGTGATCAATACAACACCAGCTACAGCTCAGCAGAAGAAAACACAAAGGTGTCAGCTTTCTCAAACCTGACTATCAGAGGGAGCCCATGAAAATCTCTGAAGAAATGTACATGGACCACAGCCACCTCTTGCATTTGGAATTCTACAAGAAGTAATTAAAATTAATAAAAATATAAATTTTTAATAATAATTAAAATTAATGATCCAGCCAATTTAAAAAGTAATATCTGGATTTTATTTGGTATTGGTTGAGTCATAATGCAACAAGGAAATAAAAACCCAACTGAGTGTCTGAAACTTTTAGATGAATTGCTCTGCTCCATACCACTGCATGAAGCTGTCACATTTCTCTGCTACTGTGAAACATGGTGAATGGAAAGAACCATCTCAGTGGATGTCATCAATAGTGTGTTAGTGCAATTTGAAGAAAACAATACCCTTTAACTGATCTGAAAATTGATCTGTTATCTGTGGGAAGTCTCAGAAAGTGACCTTTTTGGAGGCTGAATGCTAAAGAATGTGTCTTGACTAAGTGAGAAGCTTTGTTTATTGCAAATCCACTGAGACACTCAACTGGTAATCAGGTCACCAAATCATTGTCAAAAAGCCATAAAGGCCAGTGGAAATGGTAAACTGACAAGCGAGGGGGAGTTTACTACTTTAGGTGGCAAAAGAGCCTCTGGCATGTGAGTCCTCTGTTCCAGAAGACATGACCTGGCACTCCAAACAATCATTCCAGCTTCCCAAAAAGCTTTTCTCATTCACAGACAAACCCATCCAGAGTTTGCTTGGACACTTCCTGCTCCAAGCTGCTTATTCTTTCAGTGGCAAAGGAAAAGTAAGAGCAGGATGGGCAGCTCAAGAGCACTACACTGAGCTTTGCCATTCTGTGGCTCAGTTCCATTATGTGCAAAGCACAGATAATGGTACTAAGATGGTGATAAGCATTATTATGATCAGTTTACAAGCACAGCACCAGCTAATTAATGCAGCTAAGTTTGATACATGTAGCTCTCAGTGCCACATAGCTCTTTACAACAAACAGATCCCTTTCACAGCAAAAGAGACTGTCTCCAAGGATGATGCTATCAGACTGCCAAAAATCACAAACTTTCAAAAATGAGGACAACACTGGTATAATGGATACAGTGTGCTGAGAAAAGTAGGTCTAAGAGTGAACTAGCAGGATTATGTAGCTTGGGAAACCAAAACTGTGATTTTAATCAGTAGCTGCCACTGATAGAAGTGCAAAGGTTTGTGTTGGATTTGAGACTTTAGCACTACAGATACTGAAAGCTTATTTCATAGGGGAAACAAATGGATCTTAACTCTTCAGAGGATATGAATTTATGGAGACCATTTCAAGAACACGATTTTTACCAGTCCCTCATGTGTGCATCCTATCTGGATCCCACAAAGCAGGTTTATATTTCAGCTAGATCAGACCATGGAGAACTAAGGAAGCTGGAGAAGTGCTCTGTAGCTCAGGTAAGGGTAGAGGGGTTAAAGAGGGAGCAGGAGCTCTCCAGGCTCACAGGGCAATACAGACTGCCAGTCTGAGGAAAGGTTTCTGGGTTTAGGAATATGAGGCACTTAAGCTGCATGGCAATCAAGTCCTTTACTGTAATTCAGCATTCCTCCTGCTTCAGAAATTTCTTTATCAGTTCCCTTCATTTGTCTTTGTTTTGCTTTTTTCTTCCTTAACCATATTTTTAAAATGAGCAGCATACATTTAGGATCCGTTTCTGAGCAATCAGTGGAATTGGCACTGAGGGACCCCAGAGGATAAATTTGCCTTTAGTATACTTTTTAGGTGTCACTGCACTGCAGTCCTGTTTTTGTTAGGTTTTCAGTAGCAAAGCATGCAGGCAGGGTGAGCAGCATTATTTATGGCCAACACACATGGCCAGGAATGAGGCAGATCAGACATACTGGGTGACATACCCCAAGCCAAACTGAGAAACAGCAGATTTCAGCACCCTTCCCAGCACCAGTGGGATCGTGCTCAGAAAAGAGAGCATTACTGGAGCAAGAAGAGAATGGTCACTGTGACAGAGCCAGCTGCCAAACTAAGATTAAACTAATGAATGACACAAAGAGTCCATTCTTCCTTTGTTCTCACCTTCCTCCTAAAATCCTCCCCCACACTGAGGTGAGATCCTCACCCACAGTGCCAAGAGATCAAGACCTGTTGTTGAGATAACAAGAACTAAAAGGTTTACAAGATGTTATACAGGATGGCATGATTGAGATCCAAAAAAGCACTTAGGTACCTCAGAAGCCATTCAAGCCACATTCAGGTGATTACAGAATGCTATTCCACAGCAGTAACCAGCCATTTCAAAATACTTAATCCCTGTGTTCTCAGCAGAAAATCCCTGCAGTTCTGCTCTGACAGGTCCCAGATGGGATAGCAGCTCTGGACACAGTGGAGCCCAGCAGCCACAGCCACACCCTCTTCAAAGAACAGCTGGAGACTGGTGGTCAGAGCCCTCGCCCAGGATTACAGGAGACCCAGTTCTTGCTTGTTGAGATCAAAGCTGTCTTTCCCCAGAAGTGCTCCAGCTTCTGCCTGGAAGCTGCCCTTGGGCACCCAGTGAGTAATTGGAGAGTGCTGGAGCAGGCTCAGGCATGTGTGCTGCTGAATTTGCAGGGCTGCTCAGGCTCCCAGGGCGAGCAAAAATGAATGCCAAGCCAACCAGAGCAGTGGGTCTGGCTGGTCTCCACTGAGCTGCCCACACACAGACATCCAGTGGCATTTAAGGTGTCCTGACTATCCTTGGCTTCCAGTTCCTGCTCCAAAAGTGCCCGAGTGTCCCAGAGGTCCTGTGTCACAGGATATCTTGGGCACCTTACAGATATCTGTGCAGGTATCTTGGCCACCTTACATCACTTGCTAAGGCAGTACATGCCTCGTTTAGACAAATTAATTAAGTACATGGCAAGTTTAGGCATCCCCAACTAGAGGCAGTCCAAGGACTGAGGTCTCACATGACTGGTGTTAGTCATCAGTTCTGGTCTCGCATGACCTGTTCTACATGTCTCATACACTCATTAAATCAAGCACCATGTCTTTATTAAATCAACCTCCAAAGTCTTATCCTTCATAACTAGCTAGATCCAAGACATCCCCTAAAAAATCACAACAAATAAAGCACTTACCCACACAAAGGCTTCAAGGAAACTCAGCTGCAAACTGATGTTCTGTTCCAACAGCAGTAAACTGCAAAACAGGCAGGATTTTGCTGGAGAAGCATCCAAAGAACATTAAATGTGCTGGCAAAGCTAAACAGCAATAGAATCAGGCATTGAAATGAACATGAAATATGATTATTGACTTCAGCCACAATTTTGTGTTCAGCAAGATTTGCTGATGTAAATATCTGTTTTGAATAGCAGAATTATCAAGGCTTCTTCAGCTGAGAGACTGTCCTCTCTCACACCCTCCCTCACAGGAGTGCATGTACCAGCAGCAGCACTGTCTCACCAAGCTCATGGCTGCAGGTGATTGCTGAAAAACTATGATTCAGTGTTGCGTAGTTACACAGCTAGCACATGAGTAAGTCAAGAGCAGAAGACTGTCTCTTCCAGTGGCCTGAACATCCATCTCTGGCTTTTATGTGGCTCTTCCACCATGACAGTTTCCTCTGATTTCCCCTTCTTCTGATAAGTCTTGTGCCAGTTACTGAAGAATATCAGCCACTTGGGGACTTGGGGTACAGGAGATCTGTGTGTCCCAGGCTCTCTGTACGTACTTGCATTGTGCTATAATCTGCTCACAAGGCTAAAACATTCACAGAATAGAACTGTAGAATCACTTATGTTGGAAAAAGATCTTGAAGTCCAACTATCCTAACTGCCAAGAGCACCACTAGCCATGTCCTGTAGTGCCACATCTGCATGAACCTCCAGGGATGGTGACTCAGTCATGTGCTGAAGTGAGTGACCAGCCACGTGCCATGAGTAATAAACTACAGGAAAGGTATTTACACTGTAAAAGGCAAAACAATCCTAAATCCCTAAGGTATTTATGACTTGAGGGAATAAGTCTACACAGCACAGCTTAATCAGGCTTCAGGAAAATTTGATAGTACCAAAAGAGTGCTGCACTTCCAAGGGGATCCACTCACTCAGATCAGGCCAAATGTAAATACAGCTGCTATGCCTCCAGACCCAGCATGGATGTCTCTATGCCTGTGGGATAAATACACCTCTTATCTCAGACAAAACTGAGTATGCCAGGTTTTGGTGTGTGGAAACACCATCATTTATGCATTGCAGCCTCTAGATGAGTGTCAGCTGAGCTGCCTTCCCCTGGGATCAGCTGCCTGTGTCCATTGATCCTCATTATCCCGTAAGTCCTTCCATATAGCTGAGGGACTCTTCAGGTTTATTGTTTTGTCCAAAACCAGTGAAAACTGGATGTTGCTATATCCCTTGCAGGTTCAAACAGCAGAACCTCATTTGCTTCATGTAAGAGCCAGACAGTTGATACTCACACAGCTTTCCATCACAATGTGAGGAACAAGGCTGGAGACACAAGCTGCCCTTGTAGGTGGAATCCACAATAAGGCCTTCATTTGCTCTTGCTTGAAATCTGTGCAAATACTTAGGTTGCTGAGATTATTCAATGGTCTTGGAAAGATTCAGGGAACTGCAACAATCCTCAATGGTCTGCTTTGCAAGTTAATGGCTTTCCTTTTTCAGTGTGAGCACTTACTGAGAGAAACCTAACCCTTCTCCAAGCCTTCACCTCTGATCAGTGCAGGTATCAAATGCTGGTTGGCTTAGGTACATTCTGTGCTTGTTTCTCATGCAAATGCAAAATACTATACACCAGCTGGCACCATGGCCAAATTTGTTTCATGGTTTTCATTCTGTTTTCTACCTTTTGCCTAAAAGGAGTATTATGTACATGGAGATAAGTTTTCTGTGAGAAGATAGTGAGAGATTTATTTTCTCATACAAATTATGGGATTAGATCCATTTTGGAGTAATTCCACTGAAACCTGTACTGTTATACCAATGATAATTTAATTAGCGTATTTGCTAAAAATTATCAGTAAAAAGCTAATCTGTGTTTCAAGAGCTTTGTTAATTTTGTTAATGTTATGGTGAGGCGGATCACTTACATAATTTTTAGCAAGGCATTTACACTATGCCTAATCAAGGTTAGCCAAATATGCTCCAAATCAGCCCTGTGTGTGCAGGCCTGATAGGCTAAGTCCAACCTCAGGACTGAATCTGATTCTTAGAGTTTGAAGAATTAGCTTGTACACAGCCATGAGTCCTTTCTCGTGCCCAAGTCACAAGCCCTCTTCTGCAAGTGTCTCCTTGTTTATGGGCTAAATATTCTTGTCAACAGGGTTGATCAGAAAGTCTCACCAGAAACCCTGGTTTCTTCTTCCAGACCAAATACACACTCACACACAGAAAGACAAAAAATAGTGCATGTTGACACAGTGTATATTTAGATTTAGCCTTAGGAAATCATAATTAGGCCTGAATCCCTGCAGGATTTGGGGTGAGGCTATAAAACAGGTACCTGGAGTTAAATCTTCCTTGCTTTAAGATTTCTGATGAGGATAATCTCTAGTTATGAGAGATCACACCAAATGATTGATGAGCTTTGCTTCTTGTTCAGTGGATTGTTCTTTAATTCAATTAAAATAACAACAAACCCTGCCCAGAGGATTTTATCCATGTGTCCATCTGTAAGTAATCTCATTTAAATCAGAATGTGGTGGCTTGCAGGCTCACAAGAGCAGTAAGAGCAACTCCTTACAAAGCTTCAATCTTGGTTCAGACTTGATATTTGAAATCAAGCACCAACATGGCTTTTCAACCTTTTAGGGCTTTGGATCAGCTTTTCAACCTTTGTTTAGGGCTTTGGATCAGTTTGCCAGAAGAAGTCACCCTCATTACTTAATTCTTCATGTCACTGCAGATTCACCTGCACAGGACCATCGCCAAGCAGACCTCACAATGCAGGTGCAACCATGGCCTTGCTTTGCTCAGGTCTTCTGGCTTGAGATACTTCTTGTAGTGAATGCTGTCGTCAAGGTGTTCCTACAAATCTCACTCACAGGCCAGCTAAAAACTCCTCGTTGAGCATTTCAGGTTTAGATCAGGGCCACTGTGCTCTTCCATTCGATTCTGTCTTCCAAAAACTCCAAACTACTGACAACTGGTACACCTTTATTACTGTGCCACCCTGCTTGCCAAAAAGTGCGTGAGAGAAGGCAGATCCACACCAAAGTCCTGCTGTGGATGGGGCAGAACAAGGTTCTGCACAAGAGGAGCCAACAGACCATCTCTGAGGAGCCCCAATGGGACTGGGTCCCACATTAGTGACTCAAGGCAGGTATCAGAGCATGAGTGGTTCAACAGCACACGGGACTGGGTCGGGTTTGGGACACAGTGCCCAAAGCTAAGCCTGGGTCACTTTCCATGGCAAGACTGTTTAAAACCCATATTCTGTATAAAATAGCAGTAGAGCACTCACTACTTTTTCTGGGCCTTTCACTATAAGCTGTCAAAAACAGGATGTAATGAGGCACCAGAAAATCCCACCAGCTAGCCAAGACTTTCACAGGCAGCTTCATGACTGGTGGTCATACAAAGAGTAAATTTGTTTCAGTTTTCTGTGCAATGGCAAATTTTATACAATCTGTAGTTTAATGTTAAATGTATATTACGCAGTCTTGTGTGCATTTAGTATTATGTACTATTATTATGTAGCATAATGCTAAGGCTTATGGAAGAGCCTACCTAAACTCAGATTATCTGCCTGTGAGCTTTTAGAAAAAAATAAGTAAAAAAAAACAACTCCAAAGGTATTATATGATCTGTTGCCAATACTTTTGTTATTTGTATGGCACAAAAGCTTGACATTCTCAATAAACCATTTAAGACAAGCAGCTAATTCCTATAAATATGTTTTCACTGAATTCTAGCAGGAGCTGTACCTTCACCTCTCCAGAAATTTTACATCTTCATAATAAACTCACAAACCAAAAAAATTTGTACCTTCAGGAGGTTTCTGTTCACTTCTTTGTAAGATCAGTAAAAAACCACTGTAGAAAGATTTGTAAAAATCAAATAGCAGCAATGCAGACTCATCCAGGGAAAGAGAACTGCTTTTCTATAACTCTTTTTTTTTTCCTCTCACACTGGACAATACTGGCAGGTTGAGATTTAACCAGAGATGGGCTCCTTTTACAAGATTGCTTATATAAAGCGAAGATAACACCAGCTGGGTTCATTTGAAAGAGGACATCTTGGAAAGAGCTGAGAGCGCTGCTTTTGGAATAAGACTGGAATGAAAATCTGAAATTAGCACCTTCCTGTCTCGTAGGTATAACCCTTAATTTCTTGTAGAATGCATGGGATGATAATTAGAAGGAATTATCACTGATATATACTTTAAGACTCTTTTATAAAGTCATATATATTTATATATTTTTAAATACAGGCTGAGTGAAAATGTTGAAATTGATTTGTTTTGTTAGAATTACTGAAATTGAATGATTTTTTTTCCTGTAAATGATATTTTTTACTTGTGACTTAGTCTGCTTAGTGATGTGTGTATGAGGGCTGATAATGAAGAGTGTCTTCAAAGGGAAATTATGAGAACTGCAGTCCAAATCCCACAGGCTGTATATGTTTTTCCCCTGCGGGAAACAGCTTTCAGGTTGGAGGCCTGAAATGTAAATGTAAACACCTTCTATGGATGTTTTCCTCAAAACTCAACATTTAGCAGCAAAGGAGAAAATGCACAATTCACCAAAACTGAGCTATCTTAAATTTATATGCACCAGAATACCAATCACCACAGAGAATACTTTCAGCACTAAATTTTAAGCACATTATATATGCTCTTGTGTCATATTTCTTCTAGTAATTTCTATTTCCTCTTTTTTCCAAATTCCACTGTTTCAGTTTCATTTGGATATATTAACACTTCAGGTTTAGACTATTTGCAAGAAATCAAACTAGAATAATTAAAAGTCATCACTAAACTGAAGTAGTAAAACTGTCATAATAGTGACCCAGTTATAGCAATGGTCTTTGAAAGATTTACCCTATAGTTGCATTTAGATTGGTGACAGGATATCAGTAATGTTATTTTTTCTCTCTGCAAAAATGACATTTTAACAGTAGCTACTACAAGCTCAGGACTGCAGACAATGCATTATTTTTATTTCCAGTTTTAAAGACATTTTCAGCTTTTGTTTCCTGTGTCCTCAGATCATTGCAAGAAATGGTGACTCTTGCTATTTATCTGCTGGTCATTTTGGCTCGAGGTCTTGCAGGGCCTTGCATTCCAAATAAAGCAGGTAAAATAACTTAAACCTCCTGAGATCTTCTCCTGTAATTAAGATGCCAAAGGGTTTTTTCATTCAAAATCAAAAGGTTTTCCTTCAGAAAGTTAAACTTGGATTCTGTAGAGCTAATCTTTAAATTTCATTTATTGACCTGCTTTGAGCTAGCAGAGTAGAGAATGTTCCATACAAGTCCTAACCCCACAAAGAATTAGGCACGTAGCTAATTCTGTGCAATAACCATAGTGCAAGGAAGTTAATCACAAAAGCATAAAGTAGCAAAGGGAACAAAAACAATTAGAAATTTTCTGTAATAGTACAGGCTAGATGCAGAAGATCTTTGCTGCCCAAACTGGGCTTTAGTCCCACAGACTACAGCCAGATTGCCAGACCTGTAAAACAGATTTCACTACAATTACAAAATGTGGTCCAGAAATGTGTTGGAATATGCCTCAATTTAGTGTTTGCTCTTTAGTGCATGACTGCTGTCAGATTGCTATCAGTCATTTCATGGTACATCTAAAGTATTTGGCCCTCTAGCTATTTATTTCAGTACCTTTATTTGCACAAGCACTTTCTCTTAACTGCAGGAATTTTCATAGCTCTAAAATTGCCAGTTTTAAATCTGAGCATTAACACAAGCAGAATCAGCTTGCATGTGCGGAAGGTTTGCTAATCAAAAAAAGCAAATTGTTAACTTGACTTTCCCGGATTATTCCCCAGCAGACATGGAAAGGCTGCAAAATGAGGCTTTTAGCATAAGAAATGAGAGTGGCAAGGGCTTTGAAAAAAGTAACTGAATAATTCCAGGGAGGGTACCTTTTTTTCTCACTGTGGTAATTGGAAGTCTTCCTCAGTTTTCAGGTCACTAATGGTTAGTCAATATTTGCCCTTAAAATTTCCACCGGATGTTCAAATTAGCTGTGCCTGTGAAAAATATCCAATTCTGCTGTCATGAAGGTATCAGTCTGTCTGTCTGTTATGATGTTCAGCATTCATGTGTGTATTAGCAATCACCATGTTTGGAAATACACAGCACTGCTGTTAACAGGGCTGGGAGTTTGGGTCATTTTCTATTGTTGTTAACAGGCCCAGGTTCAGTTTTAGATGTTGGCTTTTGACTTGACAATTGGAAAAATTCAGTTTGTGCTGGATTTATAGTGCCAGTCCAAGAAAAGAAAAGGCAGAATATCTATTGCAGCCAAGATTTATAGACCAGTACAAAACAGTGCAGATCTACAAAGCCTACCAAACAACCCCACCAATATTATTTTTACAGAGTCAGTGGTGTTGCAGAAGCCAGCTTTGCAGCATAAGTTAATGAGACATTTTCAGTGCAGTCTTTTTTTTACTTCAAGTTTCTCACCAGTGTCTCTGCTTTTCAATCGGCTATTCCAGAAAGATAAAAAATTCTCGCAAAGTTCTGCATTGATTAGAAGGCAAAGGCTAAACTCTTCCAAAGAGGACAGAGTTTAAAAACCTAAAGGTCTGTTTTGTGTAGCAAAAGCTGCTGTCATTAGGGGACCTTCCAGCACACATCCCTGTTCACAGAAGGTTAAGCCTAATGGAAAGTAAATGGGTGGACCCATCTCTTTTGAAAGGAAATTACTACTGAATAACTTCAGGTATATCATTTTCCTTCCAGATGTAATTCTGGTATACTGCTATCCTAAAACCATCATTACCAGAATTCCAGAGTGCCCTTACGGATGGGAGGTTAATCAGCTGGCACTTGGAGGCATTTGCTACAATGGGATCCACGATTCAGGATATTACCAATTCACAATCCCAGACCTGTCACCTAAAAACAAATCATACTGTGGCACACAGTCAGAGGTAAGACTATGAAGGTCAGCATTTCTGACTCAGGAAATGGCTGCACTCACTTGAGAGAGTCCTGTCCTCTTCAGCTTGAAGTAGGCTTTAGGTACCAATGGAAGAAGGAGCCAAACTGCAGAGTCAAGGAGAAGGAAGAATCACATAGCTGTGCTTTGCAGTTCCAGGCAAAATACTCACTGGCTTAGTGACATTAGTCTGCTGATCTGCACCTGTGTTACACAGAAGTTATGTTTAGTAAGGCATATGAATAGGCAGCACAGCATATAAAGAGCTACCAAACCAATTTTCCTTGGGGAGTCTATTTTGACATCAGAGTCTTCATGTTTCAAAGTTTATTCCTGATGCCTCAAGGACTCAGTACTGCCCACCTTTCTCTGTCTCACCATTCACAGTTCAAGAATCCCATATACCACTTCTACAACTCCATCGTCTCCAATGATTCCTCAGTGATTGTGAAGAACCAGCCTGTGAATTACTCATTCACCTGCTCATACAATGCCAACTACCTGGTGAACCAGGCTGCCTTTGACCAAAGGTATGTCCTCTCCTGGGAGTGTGTCTCACCCTGTCCTAATCACCATGCCTTACTCATGCAGAATTTTGTCCTGTCCCCAGGGTGGCCACTGTCCATGTGAAGAACGGGAGCTCGGGCTCATTTGAAAGCCAGCTGTCCCTCAACTTCTACTCTGTAAGTGCTCTTTGCCACTCACACCTTCACCTTTACCTTACAAAAGCTTCAGCCAAAGGGCTGGAAAAAACAGGGCAGCTGCTCCTGACGTTTATGTGTCATGGAGCACATTACTAGCCTGGAACAGATAATTGCAGTGGGATTGGCAGGGGTTCTTGTTTCTGCTGATTAACAGGGATATACTTAAAGTGAACTGAGCAGACTCATGCCAACTGTTCTTTTAATCCCTCAGAATCAGACAGATTTTTCTGCTGAGAGGTACATTTCTAACCTGCTGACAGGTTTTGTAAGAAAAATCAAAACTTGTGTGTAGTCCCACTTCAAGAGCAGCATGAATCTGCACGTACTGCTGGCCTTGCATGGCCTCTATAGACACAGCAAAGCTCCTTGCATTTCTCTTGCAGCTTTCTCCCTGATCCTCTCACCTGACAGATATTTCATGTACCCCACAGAACTTTAGGTCATGCTGGAATTTTGTTGCCAATAAAATATTGTCCCTTGATATCAGGCAGATCTTTTGAAGACTCCCTCTCCTCTCTGCAGCTTCACTGCACTGCTGGAGCAGCCAGTTCCTAATCCTGGAATCTTTTCTCCACAAAAGCACAGTCAAAAGCTCCAAAACAGCATCTCTATTTTAGCACAGCAAGAAAAAGCACAACACGGAACATACTGTGTTAAAATTATAGGCCAGGTAAAAGGAGTATTTACCACTAGATAAAGCCAATGCTAGGACTAAATCTGATGCTCATTGTACAATTCTGGTGCTAGCTTTGTTATCATTTTACCCAACAAGAAGCACTGGGATTTAAAGTAGGCATTTCAGTGTATTTGTAACAAAAACTTTTCATCTGAGCACCACACTGCTCCATGTTCAGCAGACTGGCTTTTTTCTTGTAGTTTCTGCTTGTCTTCCTTCTTTTTCTCCAACACGGTGCCATGTCCCAACTCCATTCCCATTCTGCACATTCACCTTCACTCTCACTCCCACCAGCTTCCCCCAGCACCAGAAGCAGCAGCAGCAAGCTTTGCTTCCCACCCACGCTCTGTGGGAATACATGCAATACATGCTATAACCCAAACAGCATCAAGTTCTCTCACTGATCATCATTTTACACCAAATATTAATCAAAATATTTTTAAACATCATCTTGGGTTTGCAATAGTCCTACTACCAGTGTAGAGTTTGGAGGCTGCAGGTTGTAAGAACCCACGTTTCTGGGGTCAATCTCTCCAGTGGTGTCTGAAGTTGAATCATGCCTTCCTTTGCATGTTAAAAGTAATGTATGATGCCTTTGTCTTTGTCTTTCAAAGAATGCCAAGTTCTCAAGTATAAAGGAAGCCCCCTTTGTGGTTGAAACATCAGAAATTGGTTCTGACATATTTGCTGGAGTGGAAGCCAAGGGCTTAAGTGACAGGTAGGCAAAAGAAGGAGGAATGAGTAATAAACTGGCAATTGGGACATTCCTTGCTAATCTAGGGTTTGTATCTCCCCAGGTTTAAAGTTGTTCTCAACAACTGCTGGGCAACTCCCTCCTCAGAGTATTTCTACCAGATCCACTGGCCTTTGATCACCAAGGGGTAGGTGCTGGGGTAGCACCTCAGCCCAGCCCTGAGGATGACTGGAAAGCTGGTTGTGGGGGTATAAGGGAGCAAAGGAAAAGCTGGCCCACAGCAGGGCAAATGCTTTCATCAGATGTCACCTCAGGAGATGTCTCACTGAAGCCATGGCAGCTCTGACACTGCTTCTCCCCACACAACACAGGTGTGCCACAGACTACTCCATCCTAGTGCACGAGAACGGCAAAACGAACCGGGCCACCTTCCAGTTCAACGCCTTCCGCTTCCGCAACATCCCCAAGCTGTCCAAGGTCTGGCTGCACTGCGAGACGCACATCTGCGACAGCGAGAAGTTCTCCTGCCCCGTGGTAAGGCCTCCCTGCTGGAGAAACACACAGTGCCACCTTCAGACAGAGGATGGCCAACCCTCCCCGAGGGAATGCAGGTGCAGAGCCAGCGCCAGGGCTCTCAGCAGAGCGAGGCAGGCACTGTGTGAGCCCAGCTGGGCCGCCCGACCCCTGTCATGCCACAGGCAACACTGGGAAACTTGTTTAAATGTATTGAGAAATAAGGCAGCCATTGAAAAACTCAGCTCCTGTTGATATCCCAGACTACAAACAGCTGTCTGACAAACAGCTACAGTTAAACACAAGCCTGGAAAAAAGGAGAAAGTTGAGCTTTTTCCACTTTACCAAGTATCTTGGTGCTAAGAGCAGCCTCGGGGCAGTGTGAGTCTTAAAGCTCCCAGTCCCCCTTCCCAAGAATAGTCCTCCCTGCCATGCTGCAATAAGTTATTGCTCTTGCAGACATCTTACTCTGCATAAAATATATAAATTGTCTCTGGAGCAGGAACTGAGGTAGAAGAGTGGATTCCTGTATCCTTAGACGGGAGCATGGTGAGGGTGCTATACAGGCACATAATTTAACAAGGGCAGGTGCCCATAAAATGTCTTTCTTTAAAGACTTGTCTCTCCACCCTTCACCAAGTCAGAGCTTTGCCATTCTTTCTCTCATGTAATTTTATTTAACCTGAAATGAAAGCACAAAATACTCCTTGGCCAACATGCTGTCATTTCAATAAAAAATGTTTCTTGCTGAAGAAGAGAAAGCATTACTCCTGGTGACCCCAATTTTTCTTTCTAACCCCTTTCTCAGTCCAGGAGCAAATTAAGGCAGCATTTTGTAATATACAGCCTTAGTGCTAAACAGGAGGAACTGACTTGTACAAAATGTGCATTTTTGACAAAAGCACATTGTTAGAAATTCTAAGTTTCAAAGGCAACAGAAAAAACTCTACGATTTTGTAGATTTTTAAGATTTCTTCAACTTTTTATACAGCCACAGATCTGAGTTAAAAGAAAACACAAACCCATTACTTCATATGTGTCCCTCTGGTAGCACAGTCAAACACCTACATCATCCTTTCAGGCACTGTGTGGAATCCCCACCTCACCCTCCAGTGCAGGATAATTGCTCAATCAGGCAACATCCCTCATGTCCAGTTCCCACTCAAAAATGCAGCTGGTGGTCTCCTGCAATTAAGGTGGAACCAAGCTGGTGGTCTGTGCTTACAAGCAACTCATAACCAGAATTACTACATGCTGAGTTTGTAATAAAAGTGCCCACAGCTGGGGATCTGCAAAGGTCAGGAGATGCACAAGGACCTTTAATCTGCAGAGCACTGCCTCCAATACAGACCTTGTCAGCTGTGACAGGCATCATTAGTGCTGGACATGAGCTGATCAATTCAGAAAGGATTTGGTGCTTCCTGTTTCTACCCAATGGACAACAATTACCATCAGCAATAAACAACCACAGAAGCCTTCACAGAGGTCAGGGGTTAAACAGATGGAGCTCTATTTCCCTCTTCTTGACAGGAGTTTTGTTTAAGGCAGGGTGGGAAAGCAGCCCACCAAAATCTTCAGAAAATGAACTCTCTTCAAATCTCTCCTGCACTAAAACCCCCAATAAATACAGGCAGGGAAAAAAAAAAGTCCCTGGAAAATATGCAGCAACCAATTTCCTTGGTTGGAAACATAAGAATTGTGCCTATGGGGTTTTAAAATAATTTTAATTGGTTTGGTTTTCTGTCTGCTCTCTTGAGATATGTGACAAGCGAGGGCAGCGCGCGGAACAAACCGGAGGCGTTCTGGTGGCGGAGATCACCGTGCGCAGTAAGTGCCGGGGCTCCTGGGGTGCTTCTCCCTTTGGGAAGACATGAAACTGGCAGATAGGAGCAAGCAGAGGGAGCCACAGGCCTTTCCCCAGACCCCTTTCCCCGGGGCAGCAGGAGTCTTGAACAGAAGCTGGTCCCCTCCAACTCTGGCAGGAGAGCTCAGTGACATTCTCTTTGCTTGCCAAGTGAGTCAGGGCAGCCCTTTGGCATTTATGATAAATGGCTAAAACACTGGCACACAGAGCTGGCAGTGAAAGCTCTGCTCACCTGCCTGTGACCTCAGCAGCAGCTCAGACACGCTCTGCATGAGAGTGAGAGAGAGGTCAGGAGCAGCAGGAGAGTGTTTCTTTACACTGTGGGTCTGTATTTCAGCATATCCACAACACTTCATGTGTTGCAGGGATGATTTGTGCCTCTCCCTCCTGACACACTGATGGCACTGCCACCGGCCTTCCCCACTGCAGAACAACTGCTCCCTCCAACTGCTGCCTCCTGCAGGCACCAGGGATTTCTCTCTGAGCTGGTTCATCTTTTGAAACAAGTCCTTGGAACAAACAATGTTTTCACTAGAGCCCTATATACTAGTTTATCAACTGCACCAATCTGAAAGCCAATTTAAAATTACAAATACAGACACAGTAGAATTATTACAATCCATTATGTTGCACCAGTAAACCCCCATCGATGTTAGAAGGTAAAAGAACTAAGGATCCTTTTATAATTCAAACAGTAAATCCAAGAGTAAGAAATATTCAGAATTTCAAAACGTGACAAATGTTTCCTGTTCTTTTACAAAGCACACCGGTGCACTTTGCCCTGTTTTAATCATCATCCTGATGTAATTATTTTCTTTCTTTTTTATACAGGCAAAGGTTTATCCAGATTTTACACACTCTCAGGTAAACAGCAAAGTATGACAATTAAAGTATCAATCCCAAATATGCATTTTGAGTGTCTATGTCAACATAAAATCCATAGCTCAAAGAAAAAAACTGAAATACCAGTAAATTTGACAGAAGAGTGAACATTTCAAAATCTGATTTTATTTCCTAGTGTAATATACTTTGTTTTCCTTCTTTTGGTATATCACTCACACGAGACAAATCATAGCAATTACTTCCAATACAGAACAATCTTTTTTCTCTAATTGTCACACCTTCTTCCCAAAAAGGAACAATCATGTTTTACTGGGTTAACAGGGGTGTCTGAAAGCATTTCTGATTGGAAAGGCTTTGAAACACACCTTTCAAAGTCTATTTGTTAACATTTGATATGTTGACAGAGCCACATTAGGGCCTGCAGTTTTATTGAATGGGGTGGGAAGAGAAGGTGAAAGGGAGCTGACAGGGAAGTACTCACATGTAGCCTGTGTTTCTCTTGCAGATGTCATCTTCCACCTACTTTTTGTGATTGGATTTTCTGCTGTTTTATTATAAAATGCAGCCAAGCTGTACTTCATAACTTTCCTCGATCCTGTTTGGACCTGGACTTCTTTACTAAAGATGTTTATTTTACAGAGGAAAAAGGAAAGCCACTAAAAATCCTTGTGCACCATTTTACCAGATAAATAAAACATTCCAAGAGCTTTGTGCCTCAAATTTTGGAAAATCCCAAAGCAGATTTGCTTCTCCCAAGTCTCTGCTGGCATTTTGAACTAGTGAAAACCCTTGGGTTATGACAATGCCTCCTTGTAAAAATATGTGATGGCAATAGGACTTGTTTCTAAAGAGAATATAGGGATGTGCAAACTCAGCATTTTTCAGTGCCAAATTTACCTTCAGGGTCTCCCTTCCCTGCCAGTCTCAGTGTGGTACCAAACTCCCCTCCAAGCCTGGTCTTGCAAAGTCCCAGTTTGTTCTGTGAAGTCTTGGAACAAAATAAAAGCCAGCGTAACATGTCAAGGATGGGAGGAAAGGGTGCTTTTCATGTAGCAGTAATTAGAAGGTGCTCAGAGGTAATTACCTGACATTTCTTTCCTGATTCTCAGCGTTGTCAGTATTGATTGGTTGGATTAAGTAGAGCACACTGTAGGAGTAGGATGTCTTGCTGACTGGACAGGCTCAGTGCTGGATGGTTACATGGTGTGGGAGCATATTGAGCACATCTGAGGTTGAAAAACAGGCTAATGAGCCTTGCACTTCCTTGAAGACATAGCCAGGGGCAGACACAGCAGGGTCCAGGTGTTAGGTCTGTACCTGAGCAACAACAGCAAGACAAAAGCACTGGAAAGGGAAATAATGATTTATAAATAGCAGGAAATGTCAGGATATGAACCAATTCCCCAACAAGCATAACAGTAGGTTCCTTACTTCCATTAGTTACTTGAACAATATTGAAAAAAAAAACCCTTGAAATTGTCAGAAATATCCTTAGAACTTTTCCATGAAACTTCCAGGATCCTAAATGTGAAAGAGGGAAGAATGACTACAGTTGTTACACTTCCAATTAATGAACACGGTGGGTGTACCTGTGTTTGCATACACTGAAGCAAAAGAGCATTACAGATTTTTTTACTATTGTTTGTAGAGAGGGAGCCTCCTGAATAACTGTGAAGGATTTTCAGCTCCCTGATAAAGCTCATTGTAATGAAGATAACGCAGAGCTCGAACACGCATCCATTAGACCCCAGCGGTAAAATAAACACATTTCAGTGCATTTCCAGGGGCTCCTTTCGCTGCTCCCGGTGCACTCTCGGTCCGTGGGCGCTGCCGGGGGCGGAGGGCGCGGGGAGCGGGCGGCGTTCCCCGCCGGGCACAGCAGAGGGCGCTGCGGGACAGCGGCTCCACAGGACGGTCTGACCCGAAAGGATCGCCCCTCAGGCTCTGGGCCGCGTTTGCTGCATCACCTGCCTTTCCTCTGCTCTCCTCTGCTCTCCGCCCTCTCCTTCCTCTGCTCTCCTCCTGTCCGCCGGGCCCACTGCTCCGCAGGACGTCCTAACCGGGATCATCGCCCCTCAGACTCTGGGCCGCCTTTGCTGCATGGCCTCCCTCTCCTCTGCTCTCCTCCCTCTCCTCTGCTGTCCTCTTCCTCCTCTGCTCTCCTCCTCTCCGCCGTGCCCGCGGCTCCTCAGGTCATTCTGACCCGGGATAATCGCCCCTCAGGCTCTGGGCCGCATTTGCTGCATTACCTCCTTCTCCTCTGCTTCCTCCCTCTCCCCCCTCTGCTCTCCTCCCGCTGACACCCCGCGTTTCAGCACCTCCGAGCAGCTTTTGCCTCTTCAAATTCTTGTCCTTCTCCAAAGCTTGTTTCTTTTGCCTTGCTTTTACAACAGTCACTGCACTCCTGTCCCGGCTGTTTTGTGCAGAAAGACTTGGCAGGTCGGTTCATTCCTTTCTGGTTATGCAAGAAGTGTGGCTTTGGAACCAACCGTGCAGGATTTCAGCAGCTCTGCATGCGCCTGTGGATTCCCAGGCCGCTCCCGACTGCCGTGGGATGGAGCCTGTGGCACACAGATCTGCTCCTGTGGCACACACATGTCCTTTCCCTGTGGCACACACATCTCCTGTTTGTGTGGCACACACATCTCCTGTTTGTGTGGCACGCACATCTCCTGTCCCTGTGGCACACACATCTGTCCCTGTGGCACACACATCCTGTCCGTGTGGCACACACATCTCCTGTCCCTGTGGCACACACATCTGCCCATGTGGCACACACATCTCCTGCCCCTGTGGCACACACATGTGTCCCTGTGGCACACACATCTCCTGTCCCTGGGGCACACACATCTCCTGCCTGTGCTCCTGCACCGAGCGGGGCTCAGGCAGCCCTCCTGTCTCTTTTCTCTGCATCACTGTCTCCCTACAGTCCAGAAATGGTTTATTGCCAAAACCAATCAAAACACAACTGAAAAACAGCTGCCAGGGTTGATTGTGGAAAGGTCTATCTGCCAGAGAAGACAACAACACATGAACAGGTTTCAGCTCAAGCAGTACTGCTCCATAAGAAAGCAAAAGTTGTCCATCCTAAATAGTTTGCATAAAAAAGTATCCACCTTTTATTTTCCTAACCTAGCATATGGCTCATCACTACTTGTTCTACTAAACACTATTTATGTTGCCTGTATCAGAAAATGCAATGACTGCTAAACATTTTAGCACAAGATGAAGTTTGATTGACTTCATAATTTTAAAAGATGGGCTAAAATGATGGATCTTTTCCAGTCAGGGCATGAAGATGCTTGCCTTGATCTCTGCATCTGAAAGCCAAACAAAAGTCTGCCCATGGAAACATAAGGACAGGAAATTTATTTAGGGAGGATGCAGATAATCTGTTTAGAACCCAACATTTGTCTCCACAAAGATTCCAGTTGGGCTTTGTCCCAGTTCTTCCTTCCATTTGGATGAACTCTAATGAGACATGAATTTCTGCATGCTTTCCTTCCCACAGTTTGGCAATGCAATGCTGAAGCACAAGGTCACAGAGGTCATGACAAGAAGTAGGAGAGAAATGAACACACACAGGCATCAAGATGATAACAACACAGGTTGCAGCACAATGTTGCATGTACAGTGACACAATTTACACAATATTTTCTTCATTAAATGGAGGTTCTCTTCTCACTTGCAAATAGTAAACAGCATTAACCTGGGTGGCCTTTATTTGATAGTCACTGAAGATGCATATAACAATTCAGAAGAGGTCCAACAAAAACTGCAAATGAAAGAATGAGCCAAATCTTACACAAAATGAGCAAGAATGCCCCAATGCAAGCTGGTACCTCCCATTGTGGACAATCTATCCTTAGTATTCCCAAACAAGCATTACTATTGGCACTGTGATTCCTGTCCTGCCACCCCATGCTCAATAGTGAAGAAGGAGCAAGTACCAAGACTGTCAAGTCAGAATTAATTGTGGTCAGTCATTAATGCCTCATATCCTGTGCTTGGATCTCACAATTTCAAATGCAAACTTTAGAATTAAACCTCAGCAGGTATTTGCTGGGGGACATGCAGAGATGCCAGGCTGGATCTGACCTGACACGCCCACCTTGTGCAACCCCTGCTGGGGCAGCCCTGCAAGGAGGGAAGCAAAGCACATCAGGGCTGAAAGCCTTTCTGTAGGGGGATCTCGGCTCTGAGATACACACACTGAGGTTAACAGTGCATGTGCTGCCAGAACTGGCAATACATTACACAATATAAACACAGGCAATGCCCCAGATCCAGATCCACATATAGAAACTCCCCAGTCTTAATCCTCATTTAAATATCAACTTTATCTCTTTATTCTGTAAATCCATGACATTTTGCTTAAATGTCCAGGTCAGGGACAAGGAAAAACCCTACCTCAGAACAATATCATGACTCACTACATCCAAAACACATCATAGATGTACATGGTCTGTATTAGGAGTGAACCTCTCACTCTGCACTGAAGATCAAGTCTTTTCAAGTTGTTTCCATTCAAAGGGCAGCTCACAGGTGCAGAGGAAAAAATAACTATTGATGGATTGGACCCCATGTCCCTTTCATGTAGCATATCACTGCAGCCCTACAAAGGTCAAGTTCAGTGGCTTCTGGGAAATAAATAGTAATTCTTGTAGCCTGGCAGTCAGGCACACAAGGCTAAGAAAGGTGTCCTGAACTCTATCTGAAGCCATGTTGCACTGAGAAGGAGAGACCAGCCCTACCTTCCAATATATTTTTCTTAACTTTATTGTTACAGGGAAAACCTAGAACATACCTCTTTAAAAAATATCTTAGATAATCTCTGGTTCTAATAGGTATTAGAACTTAATAGGTATATTAGAACCTATTCTATATAAGGTTCTAAGAGAAGTATTGTGAGATTCCATGGTATGAAGCCCACCTGCAATGCAAACTGCTGCTCTGGGGTGCAACAAGTCTCCAGCCTTCCCAGATTGCTTCTTGGCAGCCTGTGCCTCCTCCCCTGCTGAATTTTCTCTGCATGTGGTCTCCTCCACATTAACACCCTCCTCCTACAGAGCACCTTTCTCTGAGAATTTGCACACTGTGACACAAAGCATCCACTGGAAGGGATCCTATCCTGTTGCTCTTCTGCTTACACTCACCTGCTCCTAACAGAAAAATAATATCAGAATTTTTCTTCTGAGAGCAAGCACATCAACACACCTCAGACACAGTCAGGATGTATATTAAATTAACTTTATCATAAAAAGACAGTGTACAATTGGTAGCACAGACTTGTCAGTAACATAGCCCAGAAATGTGTTTTGAGAAGATCTTGAAGGTTTAAATTTCATTCTGCTTTTCCATAAGCACATTCTGCAGAGTGCAAATGATGCAGTAAGGCATGATAGGAAGTGGGGTACATAGATCCTACAGCTTGGAGAGCACTAAAGCTGAAGCCTAATGCTAAAGCAAAGGTCTAATGCTAAAACAGACACCTTATCACTGTGAAATGTTTGCCCAGCACTATAAAATTACATGGTGATTAATCAGTGCTGATAAGAACATTCTGAGCACTTCTTACTGTCTCCATGCCCAACACTTCTGTGCTAGCACCTTACAGTGAATACTTCAAAGTACTCTAGGAGCAGTAACTGTTTAATCTGGAAGATTTAATCTTCCCTTTACAAACTGAGAAAATCTGACATGTAAAGAACATCATGGCAGGGGGGCATATCAAATTGGCACTCGTTCCAGTAGAGGGGACTGTTACTGGACCAATATACTATTAATCAAGGAAAAATAGGCAGATAGATCTGGTACTTCTGAGAATGAATTGTGAACTGAGAAAACTTGCAAGTTTTGCATTTATTTTATCTGCATTGGAAAGAGAAAATCCATCTGTACAGAAAATCAATACAATAAATTCAAGGCTTCTGATATGCAATTTATTATGTACCTGGTGACACACAGTAACAAATCACAACTACAGCTAACATAAAATAAAACTCAAAGGTTATTAACCTGGGAGGAAGCTTACATCAACACTTTTTCCCCCACACTTGAGCTAGGTGTGACACTGTGCCTCAGAGGGTGGCAATCCTTACCCTCCACTGTGCCTGGACCCTCATCCCCTCCCAGCCAGCAAGACTGGGCTGTTGGCTTGTGTGAAGGCCAACAGTGCAATTCCAGCTCCTGTCTGGGTACACTCTATTCCTATCTCTAAAGGAATCACAGCACTCAGGAATTTCACAGACATAACAGATATTTCCTCAGTGCTGCTGATCCCACTGGGGATGGGGAGGCTGCGCAAGAGGAACATTTCCTCTTTGTAAAGCTTCACAGGCTTTCTGCAAGAGCTAGTAAGAAACAGAAATCATCCTATGAACACCTAACAGTAAGGACAGAGTCCACAGAAATTTGGAAACACTACTGTCTTTGGGAACCACATAAATCCTTAAAACTGCTTTTGACCAAGTGTTCACACTATTTACTGTTAAAACCCAAATATGCACCAAGGTGAGCTTCCAGCTAATGCAGCAGAGGTCCTGTCAGAGAATGTTCATAAAGTTACTTGTGCTACTCATTGCAGAGGGGACACAATTCTGACAGAAGTGTCAGAGAAAGACATTGTCCAGCTTTACTGTCTGACCATGCCAAAACACAGGGATATTTCAGAAGAACGAAAAAAAATGTGCTTAAAGATGGTCACAAGAAGATTGCCTTTTATTTTGTGCCAGAAAATAAAAACAAAAGAGCCGTTCTGTAGAGCAACTCTGAATTGTTTTATCATCTTCAATTATCCAAATTGCTACTGACTTATTTTTTTCTTGTATGTCAATTTGGATTTATTGGCCTCCCACAGATTTCAGGTGTTTGCATATATTATAGTACTGTGTAATGCATTCCTTACCATGATAGCTTCAGAAGGATTTTCACACAGCACTTGTTAAGCTCCAGAAAAAGCTATAGTTATGTGTTTTTCCCAGTTCTTTAACTAACATATATTTGTCTAAATTCCTCTACCAAAACATGGCTGATCGTAATAATACCAGAATATCTACATAAAACAAAAAAATTTTATGTTTTTGGCCTGACATTCATACTGAAAGGGAATACTGAAACTGAGGAGCTTGCAGGAGAGTTAAAGGATGCAATAGATGACAGTGATTCAAATCAGCAGACAGAATTAACTGCAGGGGATCATGTGTTACCTAAGCAACTATTAGGCAATCAGCAAAAATAATATTTTTTCTCTATGATGTATATCTGTATCAAGATTTATATCCAGGGGATGACAACTTTTGCTCTCAAGTCTCTGATTAAAAAAAAAAAAATTGAAAAAATCATTTGACTTGGGAAAAGGTCAGTAAGGAATGAAAAAAAGTAATTGAGCAAACAAAAGTGTTGCAAGATGAAAGCTAACCACTCTTCTACAGAAGCTCATCGTGCTCTTTGCACCAGCCCTGTGGCAGCACAGAGAACTGCTAATCCCTCCCTGCCACCTGAGAGGAGCCAACGAGGCAGATGTGAGCAGGAACAGCTGCATTTGCTGCTCTTGGACAATCTCTAGCTGGGCCTCATTGAAAGGATGTCAAATACAACAGCAAGATCTCTCTGAGAGCCTTTTTTAGAAAATAGCAATCTCTGCAGCAATAGGCAACTGCTCGAGCTTCTGGCCATGCAAAGTGGGGGAGAACCAGGAGGGACTTTCCTCCAACTCTGGTAAAAGTCCATGTAAGTGGAAATCACTTAAATGTGTTGTCTTAAGGTGACTAGGAACAACAATCACAAGGGCTCTGGATGAAAAGGCAATTTACTTCAATTTTAAACTCTCTGTTAAGTCTGGACACTGAACCTGCATTAGAAAAGTTTCGATGTCTGACAAGCATATAGAAATTCTCCTGTCAAAGTGGATTCATTGAGAAAGTCCTTTTGTAAATCATTTCAATTGAATGGGAAAAATCAATTTCAGACTGAAATTCTTTACCATATTGATCTATTGTAAATCTGTACCATTTGCTATGGGTCCTTGAAGCCACACTGGAAGTGATCTTGAAATCACAGAAGAAAATACCACTAATAGATTAGACAACTAGAGGGTAGACAGCATCCCATTGAAACAGTATTTTCAGGTTTGTAAGGTTGTGAGTAGGCTGGGTAAATCACTGAGGTGAATGCACCACACAAAAACAAGTTGTTATTACGTGAGGGTGTAGCTGTCACAGTATAAAAGATGGTTGAGTAAGCAGATCGAATAGCAAAAAGCAGGAAGCTAACAACAGTGCTAAGGAGATTAAAGAAACAACAACGGATATTCTACTGAAAGAGGTAAGTGACTTAAGGCAAAAATAACCTAAAGAAAAAAAATTTTAAAAGATTTGCTTGCTTTATCCATTTCTTGGGCAAAGGTGCTTAGCTGAAGTTAACAACTCCCTGTTGCTTCAGACTTAAGACTTCAATGATATTGTTGATCTCTTCTGCTCTCTCGTGTGTCATAATACATGTTTTGATCTTTCATAGTAAGCTCATTAAAAGATGCTAGGGGATTTTTATGGTTTTATTTGTGAGGAGTATCCTCTCTAGAGTATCTAGTTCCATTTACCAGTCTTGACTAACAGCTACTGTGTGACCACTTGCTTGGTGCATTTGCACTTTTGGAGTGGAAATGAGAAAAAGAAAGGGGATGGAGATAGGAGAAATAAAAATTCTAAATTCTTACATTCTATGACAACTCTTTGATACATGGAAATATGTGAGATAATGAATCAATGTATACTGGTATGAATTTTTGAAGAGCATGTGGAATTACTGCAAGACTGGAAGAAAGCAAATAGCACTTCAACCCACAAGATAAAAAGAAGGATCCCAGCAACACCATGGATGCTATTTTTTCAAATGATGAAGTAGTACTACAGAATATTAAGTACCCTAGTGACTGCACAGAGCTAAGTGAAGCCATCAAGTCTACTGCCTGAATATACCTCCTTAATTTTGGGGTGTTTTTTTTCCTTTTTCCTTTTTTTTAATTTTTTTTTTTTTTTTTAACAAACACAGATTGCAAAATTTGGAGATGAGAATGCAAATGAGATGAAATCCATCTGGGTGTTACAGAAGTGTTTCCTAATGTGTCTTCTTGCAAAAACTTAATTAAAAAAATTAAAACCACCAGAGTGCACCACTTTTGAATGGAATAGAAGAGAAGCAAAGGAAAGGAAAGAAAGACTCATCACTTCCAGCATTTGTCAGAATCTCCAGAGTCTTGGTTGTCCTCCAGCTGTGTTGGGAGGCTGAAGTCAAGCACCTTCTATAGAACTTCCTGCTCTGTGGGAATATGGGACCCTTTCCTGCCATTTGGTCAACAAGATGGATTTGGGATATATTACTCTAATATAGATTAATTAGTGATATTAGTTACACCAAAGGTTTTACAACAATATGTGGGTGTATGAAATGAAGTGTGGCACGTGACAGCACCTCAGGAGGAAGTCTTGCAATGATCTGCACTCCTCACCATGGACTGAAACGTGAGTAAACTGGGGATGTCAGCAGGCAGAAGACGACAACAGAGGATGTTACCACAGAAGAAGTCTTTTTCATGGAGTGTATGCACAGCATATGGAGCAGATACTGCTTACTATATTCTAGCAGTTTTTAGTGTTTACAAAGTGACTGAACAGTTTAACACTCTTAAAGTGTTCCTCTGCTGTTCAGAATCAGCTGCCTAAAGCTCATATAATTAATGATCCATTTCTCTCTGGTGATGATGATTTGACATTTATAGTATTTACAGCATTTATTGCATACTCCTGCTAACAGAGAGAGATTTCCTTATGTGCTACAGGACGTGAGCCCAGCTTAAATGCCATCATTTCCTCAAGGAAGGTCTGAAGTTGGATGTTACCAGTTTTAAACAGAGATATGGTACTGCAGGAATACATTCCAGTGTTTGCATTGCATACCTCTACCAGGAAGCACCTTTGGATTGCTACAGAGTAAGTCAAAATGCTGTGACTGCAGTCATAGCAAATTCATCTAAAGCTATGGGCAGACTGCCAGAGAAGCTCAAAGCACAGTTTTCGGGCAAACTACACCATGGTGGGTGTTGTGTTTGAAAGGTTGAGAAATGAGCAGGCTGTGTGCCAAAGAAGAGGAAACACTCAGGAGCTCCAAGCAGCCTCAAGTACAGTAACATCCCATGGTACACAGATTAATCCTGGCAGTGCTGCCTCAGGCTGGAAAGGTACTCAAGGCAGCCTGAGCCAGTGCCTGAAGTGCCACCCCAGGATGTACAAGACTGGGGATGAAAATGCAGGCTGCTTCTGACTGGTTAAAGTATTTCTCAAGGCTGGTACCAACTGCAGCCACTCATATTGCCAAACACCCGAGCTTAGCTGGAAATAAAGTGAAGACATTGTGCTTCAGAATTTCAGAAAAAAAATAATGTAATTCTGTGCAGATAAAACTGTTATTTTACTTTTTAAACTTTGAAAGATCCTCAAAGCAAAATAGTGTTCAGCTTTCTGAAACTGCTGAAGACCAAATAAAACTCTTTCCTAAATAGCTCTGAGGTCTTCTAGAAAGTGCTTCGTGGGAAACAGCCTGAACAGAAATCAGCTTCTCATCAGAGAAAATGATAGAGCTGACTGCAAAAAAGGCTGACTCAAGTTCAGCACAGCTGAAGAGCACTACTTGCCTGGGTTTGCTGTGAAATGCTTACCCTTCTGTCATTTGTTATAATTACCAAACAAGCCCCCTTCCATCCCATTTCCTAACAGCAAGTACCAGCTTCCCAGTAGAAGGAATTATGCTCCCAGATCTGGCACAGGCACAAAGCAATCTGTATCAAAGGAAGTTCTCACCACAAGCGGATGAGAAGCCACAGGAAAACGGTGTTAACACTATGTTAACTTACACAGAAGACTTACAGAGAGGCAGCAATCTCCTCCCCATGTCCTAATTCCCAGCTTGTTGTCCAAAGTCTCATGTCATTTTAGCAACTACTGGCAGGTGCACGGGGTCATCACAAGAATTTCAGAACTTTATACAGAGGGAGAAAGTGAGGTGCATGCACTGCAGTAACCTGTGAGCTCAGACACAGAAGAAACAATGCCAGAGGGTCCAGAGCCCCTGACAAAATCCTCCTGGCTCCTCAGAGCAATAATCTTACTCCAAAGCACTCCTCCAGAAAAGCCTGGAAACAGAACACAGCATCTGTGGGAAAGTAGCAGTCAAACTGGGTTTTACCAAAGAAGACAGGTGCAAGTCTGAGTAAAAAATCAGACAGCCTTCTCCCATGCCAGCATTCTCCCATTTGCCACTGAAACTGGAGAGACATTGGTCCAAGCTGTTCTCAAATATCCGAACCCCAGAATCCCAGGACTTGGAGGGCGAAGCAAGCAAACCACAGAAACAGAAACTCCACCTCAGCCTTTGAGCAACCTGGTCCAAAAGGGATGAAACATTCTCCTGCTGAACCTGACAGGTGAAGGCTTCAGAAGACTCCCAGGCATTGCAAACACAATCAGCATAAACAAAAGCTGGGCTAAAGTTACCTAAGGACGACTGGTCGGAAATGGCTGCTGACAGCAATCTGGAGAGCTGAGCCCTGCTTCTCACTGCCATGTGGGTAGGAAGCATTCCAAGGTGCCTGAGATGCCCAAACAAGCTCAGAGGTGTCTGGCACATTAACCAAAGTTTTGGCAAGGTTCACTAAAGCAAGAGCTATTGCAACACTGACAGGCAGGAGTGGCACTGAAGGGCACAATGAGATGTGCTGTCACCAAGTGGCAGTACAGCCATACCTCAGACTCTATACTTTCCTCTCATTTAATTTTATATTCTGCTGGCTCTGACTTCTTTATGTGTCACCAGATATTAATTAAATCATAATTAATCAGAGCATTTTGGTTTAATTGTTTCAATGGCATCCTGAGTTTGGACTCAATATATATTGCAACCCAGATTTTACAGGTTATCATATATTGTTTATCACACTTCAGCTGGGAGGAAAACAACTGGTTATATTTGATCCAGTGAAAGAGTAATTGAGGATGAGGCAAATACCACAGTGAAGTGCATGATTGCCTCAGTGGTATTGCTGTTCATCTCTCTCTATTTAAACCAGAAGTAACATTCTGTATTATACAGCGCAGGTAGAAATTCTCTTCCTGGACAGAAAAGCACACACTTCTGCTGCCATCCTAATCCAAGAGAAATCCCTGTTCTTGTTACATATTTATTGCAGATCCTTTCTGTCCAAATTTGGGAAACATGCTAGTTTAAAACACTTAAGAAGTCACACTGAACACAATAGAAATTCAACAGAAGTGTCTGTACTTAAGTGCTCAGTGATTTGTCATGACTTCCTACAGTACCTTTTGACAATCATATCTGCTGTAGCTCAATTAAAAGCATCAGATCCATCCCTTTTACAAATCTATTGCAGTGACTGCAGAGGAAATGCCTTTGAAGGGCATTGGAGCATTTACAACCCCATATATCACACATATATCTGAATCATACTGTACTGAATCAGGTGTGCAAAGTCATGTACTCACCTTGCTCCAAACCCTTACTAAACATGACCCAGGGGTTGCAGTTTAGCCACAGGAAGTACTGATTGCCTGAATTTGAATAGCACTACTTTTTTTCCTCAATGTATTCCCCTGAACTGCAATATACAACTATGGGGTTTTAGTCAAGCAATTAGCTTTTTCAAAGTCAGAAGCTTCACTTGGAACAAAACTGAATTTGAAAATTCTTTATCTGTACAACCCTGAAAACCCACATGGGCTATTGAAACTACCTCAAACACAGTCTCTCCATTTCTGAACCTATTTTTAGGTGCCAAAATACAAGTGCTTCAATCATTACATAAGCAACTTCAACAAGAGAGGCTTAATTAAAATCCAAATTCTCAGTTCAAAGCAATGCTTCTCTTTGTGATCTTGCATGACAGTGATCTCAAAAACCTTCTAAAATTTAGCTCCAGTGGTCTGTTTATACAGATTTCTAAAGAAATATATATGGAAATCAAAAACCATGGCAGTACTGATCCAACAGCATTATTTATTGGTCTTTTAAATTTATGTATCTAATGAAAACCAGAGAATAAAATCACGAAAGCATTGGAACACCTAATCTCACAATGTCTTGAACTTCTTATATTTAACCTGGTCTTTACCTGGGGCAAAGCTGACTCAGTCAAGGCTTGAGCTGAAGCACAGATCAAGGGAAAATATTTCAGAAATTACAGGCATTCTGCATTGTTTCTATAACAATTTGTAAGTAGAAGATCTGCCATTTTTAAAGGCTGAACCTCTAATGGTTTATAATTACCAGTAACCAACATTAATGGTATTATCTCAGCCTGAAAGGAAAAAAAGAGTCCCTGTATTAGACAGTTTCTAAATTAGAGATGGAGCTCAAGGCTCCTCAGAATATCAGAAAAAGAGCTAAACTCCAGGGCGTATCCTTTCTGTTAAGCACGGGTGGACAGATGAGGTCCAAGACACAACACATGGAGGGCTATAACAGACATCCTAGCAAACCATTGTCTTTACCACTGCAACATCAAAAGCTTATCTTGAAAACAAAAATTGGAATTTAGTTGTTTCAATAAGAATTTAGCCACCTAATGAAATTACAGCACTGATAACACTCAGAAGCAATCCAAGTGGTCTTTAAACTTTCCTCATCTAAATATTACACATCAGGTATTGCTCACTTTGAACAGCAGCTTTTTCCTTTTATTAGTATGAAAATCCAAAGTCTAAAGTCACTAGGAGAGATTTGCTCCATCTTCCTACTTCCAGTTTGAATGGTCAATAGTCAAAGTCTCTGTTCATAAACTTTCATGTCTGCTGATGCTGTCCACATTTTATCCTGGCAGTACAGCAAAATGTTCAAGTAAATGTGTAAGTGGAACAAGAGAACTGGACTTTGAAAACTACTGAGCAAATGAATCAGTAGCTTCAGTTTTTGGATCATCTATGCATCTTATCGGATTGAACAGAAGAGATCGATGCCAAATATTTATTTTGTATCAGAGCTCAGAAAAATCAGTCTTTTGAGGACAAATTCTGATCCCAAATATACAAATGTAAATACACTCTATAACATATTAAAAAGTTTCCAGTCAAATCAGTAGAATTATGTCAGTTGTTATGCTTAGTCAGTAGGTCAAGATAGAAATCAGATGCTTTTTTCCCCTGCAAGGTAGAGAGTACCAGTTCATACTTGTATGTATTTAACACCCACAGTTATCTCAACATTCTGTTTTGTCTGGGTTTAAAACCATAGACATTTACAGGCACACACACCACTCAACTTTGCATGAAGAGAGGTGAATGGAAGATTGTCAATGGTAACATGGAAGCAGCAAATTCACTCAGATTCTTCAATTTTATGCAGCAGTCACATCCTACAACAAAAGTAATGTGCAGCTGTTCTTGGGCCCTAGGGAGCAACTGCAAACACATGTGCAGCCTCCTTAATTGTTAAAACAGTTCAATGACACAGCTATGCCTTTCACACAAATATTTTAACACAGTAAAAAATTATTTATAATATCCTGGCCCCAACTTTTACTATGTCAGGGCAACTATTTAGGCTGAAGGGTT
Source organism: Ammodramus savannarum pratensis (assembly GCA_020466415.1). Lineage (NCBI taxonomy): Eukaryota > Metazoa > Chordata > Aves > Passeriformes > Passerellidae > Ammodramus > Ammodramus savannarum. Next base: position 7,923,285 of record JAHXMQ010000566.1, on the reverse strand, counting down.
AGAGTTTATTTTGTGTTTATCATTCAACAACCTATTGCATTTGAGTAGATTTCACAAGACCAATAAAAAAAGGGCTTTTTATATGGTACCTAGAAGTGATTAAACTCCAGCTTGTGTAGTAATGACCTTTAACTCCACTCTTTCATGGCTCAGACTGGTTGCCCAACCACAGTAAGAATAACTTTTAAGCAGCATTCAGGGATATGCCACAGTTGTATGTTCATTGGCAGGTATCTAAAATACACCTCTGAATCCTGCATTCAGTAATGGAGCTTGAACAAGGCTGGAAGACACACTCTTTTTAATTGCTTTTGCTCCCTTTTGGTCTCTTTCTTCATTATTCAAGAGTCAAGTGAATTGCACAAGGGGCAAATGATTACATTTGAAAGGTGTGTTAATCTGAACCAGTGATACTTTAGATCAGCAGAGAAAGTGGATTTAAACAAAGAAGGGAAACTATTGAGCTTTCTGTCACCTGTAACAAATAGGAAAGGAAAAATCATATTGTCACCATCTTGAAAACCCCATGCATGCAGACACTTCTGTCAAAAAGTAATAGTTTGAATAAATATTGAGCCATAACCTGCTCAGACTTCAAAAAATGACTAGCCTGTTAAAATTCATGGAACCCCTGCTATCCTACAGAGAATTCATCATGGCACTTGTCATCCATTTTCTTAATAATCAAGTTTTGAGGGGAAATATTATTATTTTCATTACCTGATTTTTTTTTCAATCTTATGAAAAAACCACCTGGTGTTTGTGGGTCTGCCTTCAGCTTCTCATTTTCAGAACTGGAGCATAGGTGATGTTTGCACAGCTGATTCAGGTTATTTTATGTCATTGGTTGTGTGCTTTGGTCACTGAGATCACAAACTACAGCATCACTGATTTGCAGACCACAAGAACACAGATGATGTGCAGAGACAAACCTGCAGTACAGAACACAGCCCATTGCTTTCCAGGACTCATGAATGTGTTTTCTCACACCTGCTTTCAAAAAAGCTGAAAAAAGGTTACCCACGATTAGCAGTTCAGCAGGACATCTGACCAAGAGCCTCCCCTGCCAGACTCAAGGATGACCCACTCACTGTTCCAAGTGGCTCAGATCACAGTTTTCAACAGTGAACTAATCAAAAGTTTTAATTCTTTAGGAATAAACTGTATAGGTGAAAGGTGACAAAACACCACATCTTGGACAAATTTGCTGCTCAAATGAGGTAAAATGCCATGTACTTTATGTACCAGAGAGAAAGGGCGGAGAAGGAAGAGCAGTTAGAGCTTTATACACAGCTGGCTCAGGTAATTGGCTTTGTTTCCTTCTCAAGTGACTCTGCTGCGCTTCCCCGCCTTCCTCCCCACCCCCACTGCTCCATAAAACACATCCAGGAGCCAAAACCACAGATGGTGTCAGTCACTCCAGATCTTTTGAGATGATGATGCAATATCCACTTAGGCTGAACGGGGACCTGCCCAACTACTAATTATTAGTATCTGTTGCATACCTTGTAAAAAAGCCTTGAATCAACTGCTTTGTTTCCCACATGCAAGATGCACCACAGACAGAAGCCAAGAGACTTCAACATTGGTGTCACCTCCTTGCACCAATTTTGGAAAACCCCCCTAAGAATTTTATTTCATCCTCCTTAAACTGGCATTTTCTAAAACCTAAGAGGAGGTTTGAACCACAAGGTCTAGAATGCTGTGTTGGCACAGGTACTTTCACTTTTATTCATATCTGCTGATACAGGCAGTTTCCCTTACACCAATTAAGGTCTTAAGTGAAAAGTGTTAGTATTAGTTTATTCTTCAGACAAAACAGACCCAGATCAACAAAAGCTTTATTATCTTGACCAGTCACAGAATCACAGAATATTCTGAGTTAGAAGGGATGCACGAGGATCATCAAGTCAAACTCCCTACCCTGCACAGAACCATTCCCAAGGGTCACACCAAGTGCCTGAGAGCATTGTCCAAACACTCTTTTGAGCTCTGTGAGGACTGGTGCTGTGACCAGTTCCCTGGGGAGCCTGTTCCAGTGCCCAAACACCCTCTGGGTGAAGAATCTTTTTCTAATATCTGAGCTAAACCTCTCCTGACACAGCTTCCATTCCCTTGGGTCCTGTCACTGGTCACCAAACAGAAGAACTGCCTGTCCCTCCTCTCCCAGTCAAGAGGAAGCTGTTCCCCTGTCTCCTTCACGCTGAACAAACCAAGTGCCCTCAGCAGCTCCTCGTATGGCTTCCCCTCAAGGCCCTTCACCATCTCTGTTACCCTCCTTTGGATGCTCTCTAAGTGAGTGCTGAAAGGACTTTGCTATTTATCTCTTGGATCATGTGCAGAAAATGTCTTCCACAGATCATATCCACAACCTTTGGAAGCAAAGCCAGGAAGCTCTGACTTCTAGCCCAGCCTTCATACCTCACCCCACAACAAGCACTTGTCTTTCTCATGCAGCCTTAATCACAGGTGCTTTCTTATTCCCATTTCAGATATAGAGGAAGGCAAAAAAAACCAAACCAAAACCACAGTTGTTTAAATCAACACAAAAAATCTCTCACAAAACAGGCTTGGCCTACTTGGCAGTTGAGCAAGTGCACTGACCTTTGCACAAAAGGGAAGGGGCACCATGGTGAGATAACCAGCCCCCATACATCCCAAAGGGGCTGGGAGCCCTGACCCCAAAGGAGTGGCTACTTCACAGACCCCTGGAGCTGCAAGGGAAACCCATGCCTCAACAGCTGGACATGTTATAGACAGGACTCTACACAAAGCATCTGGTGAAAAACACTGGAATATGTTTGCTTGCTCAAAGTGCAATCTAAGAGGCTCCTTTTCTCAGTGAAGCAAGACTTATTCAGTGCCCCTGCACACCTGGAGTAAATGAGAGCCCTATGAAAGACCCAGGGCTGCAGCTTTCACAGGGCTGGGGTTAGTTTTCACAATGCACTGCTCTCTTCTAACGCTCTTGTGCAAGACTTGTATGTTTAACAATTCTAACCAGCCAAAATTGCTCTTTATATTTGATCAGGAATATTTTTACCTTTGAACCTGTTGCAAGGCAGGTTCAAAGGTTACCTGGGTGCAGTGTCGCCTGTTTATTAAAGCCACACTCTGATGATTCGGGGCTTAGTCCTGCCACGGGAGCTGGGGAAGCACCACTGGAGCTGGGGAAGAACCAACCCTAGCACACCCCTTGGGAGTTGTAAAGCAGGAAAGGAAGCAAGCTGTACCTCCACCCTCCTCCAGCACTGAAGGAAGGTAAGAAAATCCCTCCTAGTCAGAGCCTGTGTTTCCCAAGTCCTGGGCTTCCTGCTCCTGCACGGAAATACTGCAAGTGGGATAATAACCCCAATTTGTTGCAATACCTGGATCCAATGCACCCTTCTTATCACCCTGTGTGCTGTTAAAGGCAACAGCTGGATGTTATTAAAAAAGCAAGTCTGGGCTCAGGGTGGAATACAGGGAAATCACAGCTTGAATGAGAGCAGCCACCTGAACACTCCCTGTTGCTATAGGCTGGCTGGAAGTAGAAACCTATCTACAGCCCAGGCTGAAGCCATTTTCTTATCAATTTGTTAGTTATGCCTATGTAAAGATACAGTGCACAAAGTAGCAGTGCCAGGCTCCCACTCAGACTAATGTTTAAAAAGGTTCCAAAAATATAAGAATATTTGTTTTCACAGTTTCACAAGCAGTAAAAGGCTGCAATATGCTAGGTCATTTACATGCACAAGCTTATTGGCAACATTTAATACAACAGAATCTAGCTTAATCCCTAACTAGGAAGATAGAAGCTGTCTATAATGCCTTTTGTAATGGTTTAAAAGCCCATATCATAGGGTATGGCACACCAGACTGTTGCCATTGCTTTGGTACAACTGCTTGTTCTAGCTACGAGATGGAGCCTTCTCCAAGCTCTTGCTTGTGTACAGAGAGGGTGGTGGAGACAAAGATCAACCTGAAATCAAGCTGCAAGCTAGAGAACTGGAAAAAATCATGCTGCTCTTCCAAGTCCTGAGCCCATCTCCTATCCCTACCTCCTTTTCTGAGGAACTCACTTGTGCTTTGAGAAGATAATTTCTATTGTAGTGCAATTATTCTGCTTTACAAAGCCAGACACAGCCCTTGAAAAAGCAGAACAAAGCAATAAAGAATTATTGTGTTTATAGCATTAAGAAAACAAATTTAAATCTAGGTTTTGAAGGGACAACAGAGTAAAAGGTAAATGGAGCCAATGCTTTCCTTTCACTTATTTGTATCCTCTGCTATTTCCTATTTATAGAAAGGCTATTTTGGCATCTTGGGATAACAAAAGCTCATGTGGTGCTATGACCTTAAGATTTGTTACAAAAGCTTACCTGATTCATCCTCTATGCAAAACTTTTTTGACAGTGACAACAAAAAGGAAACAACATGAACTCCCCATATGCATAAGCTACCTACTGCTCCTCTTAAGTCACTAATGGGTATGATGGGTGCAGGTGTAAATTTTATATACATGTACAAAGAGAAGCAAAGGCTGAGATTCACAACTCTGCTTTGCTTTTTGACAGAAAATTGCTAGCAAAAAAAGATCTCTGCCTTTCAAAAATCTGGAGCTTATTCAAATCATTTATGAAAAATTAAAAGCCTCAATATTTGCATGTCACTTGTTATGTGTAACTGGGGAAGAGTGTTATCTGTGTTCTAATTTATGAGCGTTGAACAGAAATGGAGAAGCTTTCCTATGTGCATCCTTTAATCCAATTTATGTGATACCCAGTGAGCCCAGGCAGTAGAGTGCAGCCTTACAGAGCTCTGTGTGACATCCTGGGCTCCTGGCAGGGCAGGTAGGACCATGCTGTGGGCATCTTCTCCCACCCTGCAGCAAAGTGAATGCACCTGAGACACCCAGCACTGCTATCCAACAGCTGACCAGTGTCAGGGCAAACTCACTGCTTCTTCTCTTGCTCCTGGAAAAACAACAGCCCAAGGCCAGATATCAGAAGGGGGAAAATGCTAAGAGAGGCACACAGAGTGGGTGGTAATGGACCTGGCTGGGCTGGGAGCCTGGCTTTGTCTCCTCTCTGTAAACACAAATGCCCCCTGACAGGCACTACTCAAGCTGAAGCTCATAGCTTCTCTGAAATGCCACAGGAAGAGGTCTGGGAAGGAAAAGCCAAAGGCAGAGGGGTTTCATGAAGAAAAAGCTATTTCTTTTTATGCTCAGCTTACAGGAGAATCAGTGAATCAACCCTCAGTTTCCCTAAAAGATATCTAGGTGGCTAAATAATGCCACAACTACATGTAAATTAGCTCTACCTGAACAGTATAAAGACTACAGCAGCAATAAAAATATAATTGCAATTAGTAGGGGCTGTGTGTTTTAGCAAGCCAAGGTCCAGTACAGGTTGTATTTTGGATGGAAGTAGATGCTGTGTTAATTCCATCTCAGCTTTACAGTTTGGCTAGCTAAGCAGATTATTCTGAAATCATGCAGCACAGGAAAACTGTCAGAGGGGGAAACTCCTAAGTGGAGAAAACAATTCTAAAATCTGGGATTAAGGCAATAAAGAAGAGAGGTGAAGTGACTGTGTTCCCATCCCTCCAAACCTACTGCAAAATTCCAGTTATATTAGGCAAGCATTGAAGAGAAAAAGGGAAAGTGCAACAGCTATAAACTTATAAACAAAGAAATAAAACTATATAAAATAATTTTTAAAAATCCATGTCACAGCAGAAACAAAACTGAAGCTTGAAACATGATTCACTGTTACCTGGTACAAATAATTGCCCCTATGTATGTCTATAACAGAACAGAAAGAACTAGGTAGCTTTTTGGAAAAAAAAAAAAAAAGGAAAAAACCCCAACAACAGCAACAAGAAAACTAATATCAAAACCAAATAAAACAAAAGCATCAGCAGAAATCCAGCCCACCAGCAAGTCCAGTGCAGCAGTATATGAGAGATGCTGTAGTCAAAACATTTTGTTGGTATTACAGGCTACAAAGCTCTGCTCACCATAACATACATGCAGCTATAGAGAGAAAATTGCTATTGTTGAAAATACAGCTATACGCATAGAAAAGATAATAGCAAACAGCTTAGAAAGAATAAACCATAAATATAATTTCAAAATGTTTTGGTTTACTTTTCCTTTAGATCTACTTCAAGCTGTTTTCATTAACAAACAAAAAAGCTCAATTACTTCCTCTTGTGTGGGTGGATTGTTTTGGGTTTTTTTGTTATTTTTTTTAATCACTCCAGTTTCCCCATGCAAGTTCCTCCCTTAAAGCTCCCCTCCCAAAAGTGCCCAAATTGATTACTAATGTGCTTCTCTTCTTGCTGATTTATTTAAACTGGGGACAAGAAAGTGGCTGTAGTTTTTGACATGAGTGTTACCTAAGTGGTGTTGGTTTTGTACTGTGCTACTAAGGCTCCCTTTTACTCAAGAAGAGGTTGATTTCCAACCCTATATTCAAAATGGAAGGTGCCTTTACTCACTAGTTCTCATCTCTATACATGCTCTGCCAGATTTTCCGTGTCAGTAATGAAGTTTTACTGTATTTGTTTTATTGCTCATGAGTTTGCTTGTTGTTACTCACATGGGCTTTACTAAATCCAATGTGCAAGTGCAGTGATTAGATGCAGGGCTCAAGATAATGAGTTTTTCAGGAGCCTCCTAGGAAATCTCTGGTAGTGTGCTATCAGTTAAATGTGGACCTTGGGCTGAGTTAAGTTCAGATATGTGTTTGTTCTTTGCTCTTCATAATTGAAGTGCTGTGATAATATGAAGTAATGGACATTAATATCTAGAATCTTTAAGTGCTACATTTTCTCTGTGTGGCTAAGGTGCCTAGTGATAATATTCTAATTTTCTTAGCAGTTCTATGTGAATTTTCAAGTCGAGTTTTAGTCCTTGCTCTTAAAACCATGCCCTATCACTAGAGAAAACTTCCTATTAATATAGTTTTGATGCATTAATGCACTTTTATTGAGGCACTTCTTGCATTTTTGCAAGAAGTGAACCTGTATTATTCAATAGGTAAACAGTAACAGAACCTGCTATACTGACTGTATTTTAAATTCTTAAAAGCTTCAAAGGGCCAGTTGTGCATGTTTCTGAGTAGCTAGTTTCAAAGAGAAAATCTGATATAAAGACTATATGAAATATTGGCTTTTCAATTTATCTGAGAAAATAACTTTTAGTTCTAATAGCGTCATGATGTCGTTGCCCTCCTGATGGAGAGACAGGAATATCCAGCACAGTAAAATTCCTTATTTTAAAAAAATTGTCTTTCTATTTAAACATACTGAAAGCTTGAATTCAATTGGTTTCATCTGCAAGGCTCAGAAACCACAGCACTCTGCTTCCTGAAAGTTACTGAGGCCTCAACCTTCCCACCCTCTAGCAGGGTGTTTCTCAGCTAAGATCAAAAGGTGCTTGAACTGTTTGTCTCTGACTCTCTGAAGAGGTACTCCAAAAGCAAAGCCTCACTGAAGCATATCCTGGGCTTAATGCAGGTTACTGAGCATTTTGCTTTGTTTTTTGCATGGTTCTGCTCAGAAATCACTGCTGAGCTTTTGTGCTTTAACTTCCCTCTGGATGCTCAAAGTTAGATGTTCCTAAACCCTGTGGAACACAAGACTTCAGCTGCATCAAGGAGCAATATGTAATACAAAGTTTCCAAGGAGTAAGAACTGGCAAAGTGGCTCAGGTCTGCAGGACGACACCAGGCAAGAGCTGCACTGTGCAAGCAGATGGAAAGAGTGAGTTACTGATTGTTAAGTAACTAATTAGTGTAGGTGGCTGTACTCCACTTTTGCTGCTTGTAAACAGTCAGTGTTGCCTTGCTAATGATGAGAAAAAAGATGTCATGATCATGCCAAAAGCTTAGGCAAACTTGATGCAAAGTACAGAACTGCAGAAGACATTCTCCCAGGCAGTGCAGACTGTTGCTTCCAAAATTGTGCAAGTATCAGAGGGTGCTTTATTGTCCATAATGAACTCTTGCAATTGAAATGACACTGATTTTTCTTCATATTTATGTAATCAAAAGTACAAAGATCAGCCACTTTCCAGTGGAGAGAATCTCATGTGGAGAGCATAGAGAATAACTTTAATTCCTTTTAGGTAATGAAAGAATAGCTGTAAAGGGGGAGGTACAGTAGAAATGAGAATGTGTACTCCTGAACTCAAGGCTGTAAATGGTATCCCTGTAATCTCTTCTGATAAAAATGAAGCCTTTGACTCTGGAGCTTAGTGCATCTTATCCCTGACCATTGATCAGGGCAGACAACCTAAGTACACTTTCAACTGTCCAGCATCTTATTGCACAAGAAGCTTAACAGGTGGCTTGAGACATCCTCTGCATTTTGTGTCCCTGGGAGCTGAGCCCTCAGAACTCAGGGGTTTCAGACACTTCACCTCTGCCCCTCTGAAGTTTAGAAAGGCAGCTGGTGCTCAGACTTACCCTGCAGTGGAAGTGGGTGTCTGTCCAAAATGCTCTGTTTTTTTCTTGTTCTGCACTGTTTTCACTAAATTGATGTAGATCAGGTATTATGTATGCACAGGGCACTTGGATTTGTGGGATGAAGTCTGGTTGTAGCTGTTCCATAGCACAGATTTAGGTTGCAGCTGTTCTCTCACTATGGACAGGAAGGTCTTTCAAGTACAGACCCCTGTCCTCTCTCTGGCTTTTCTGTTTTGATGGCAGCAGGATTAAATGGCATTTGGATGATGCCAGAGGTGATAAATTAGCAGCTACTTGGACTGACAAATAGTTACAGTAAAAGCTCTAGGCATAGGAAACAAGTGTCCTAATTCTGGGAATTGAGACAAATTTGCTGACAATCTCTTGCCACAGCCTGAGTAACACACCCTTATGTGCTTTCACTGAAGAGAATAAAACCCTTTTGTGGAAATGTTGTTGGAAAGTAAAAGAAAACATGGTCACTATTCTATTAATAAAGTAAGGGTGTTGAAAATAGTTTTTCAGATATGAAAAACATTGCTTTGTATTACCTAGATCTGTGTTTTTGTGCATCTATGCGGTTTTTTTAATGCAGCACTAACCTCTCTATCTTTAAAGGGTATATATGCAAAGTCCTGCATATGTAGTCTCAGTCAGGGCTGTAAGTGGGCTAATGAAGACTGAAAGTTACTGAAAACACCCACCAAACCCTAGAAGCTAATGAGCATATAATACTTCCCATACCTTAAAGAAACTTGTCACCAGGTCTTTCTTTAAATTAAAAATTCATTCAAATATAATTGAAAATCATCCTTGACTACCTATAGGTATGCTGGGAGGGCTACAATGGGATTAGACTACTGCCTCATCTTTCCCTCTTTCTTTTTATGCAAGAGGTTTGTGGAATCAATTCAGAAACTGAAGGAAAAATTTTGCTGTATTAAATGATAATTTCTTGATTAGGTGTTCTCTCTGGACTTTGAGTTTTTGCTCCAAGCAAAAAAATCATATCCTTCAGGGTTTGATGTTCAGTTCTCTTACACGTCCTTGCACAAAGTCCTTTGCATGTGAGTCAGTGAGAACAGGGAACTACCCTGATGGAAAAATTTTCAGTGACTTGTGTACTGCTGCATGGAGCATTTGGGGTTACTGAGTTCTCTGATCCTTATCACAAAAAGGTCAGACAAGTGTCTTCTGTAAATTTTCTGTCTGATAAGTCCATGTAACAGACAGTAGCTATTTGTGACAACTGCTCTGGTCTGTCTGACCTAGTCAGTGTTAATGGTAAGCCATATAAATAAGTTAAAGAAGAGGACTTGGTGCCATAAATAAGATAGTTTTGTTTCTTACCTCTAGCATGATACTTCAAAAACAAGCTATCCTTCATGGTTTCTGGGAAATTGTCTTAAAGTACTATTAAAATAAGCAGATGAGAGCACACTTTAGCCAATAAAAGTGGTCCAGCTGTACAGGCCTGTGGTCTCTCTGGGTACTGCATATAGCTCTATTCTCTCACTGCTGATTAAAAAATGACCAGGGAAGAGTCATGTGAAATGCAGTGAGTTAGAACTACTTTGTCAGCTTAGAAAGCTTCCAACATACAAATGGTGCAAATGTGATTTTTGCTCTGTCATTTGGATTTAGCAGTGGGGTCTGAGATAAAGGAATAAAGTTTGTATATTCCACCTTTCATGATGGAGAATGGAGATGCCTCTACCTAGCTGCCTCAGTGCTCATGCTATAAAAAAGGGTCAGGCTCATGTTAGTAAAAGAGGAAATATAAACCACAAACCATATGCAGTTTAATCACTGCAGAAATCTGCTTGCTAACTGCTCCATTAATGGTCCAGATATATATAGTGTCAAGAGCAGCTGATTACCAAATTCACTTAATTAATAATCTTCAGTTTTCCAAACCAAGCAGTGCTAAACCTAAACTGCTAAGTAGCTTTG